>ML348503.1:0-77524 GCA_005239505.1 Nicotiana paniculata | reverse complement strand
CCCGGCTATCGCCCGGGTGTCTCCTTTCGCGTATTTTTCGACGTATTTGCATCCTTTTAGCTCCGTTTCCATCTCCACTTCACCTACACATGAAATAAACTCCATTAAGCATATAAAAAGTGTATTTTTATCATAACTGCGCATAAAATGTAAGGTATATCACATGTTAAACTATGCAATTTAGTCTCGCATCAGAGGTGTTGTCCATTTCATCGTAAAATAGGTTGTGGTCGATACACAATAGTTATGACACTTAAATGATAATGATAGTGTCGTTTATCTTATTGTATACTAAGGAGTGGTGACAATTGCATAGCTTGAGATTGGGTAAGTATATACAAAGTATGTGAGGCAATCCCTTTCCTTCTTTTGCACGACTCCGATTGTACATAATGCAATGAACGAGCTTCCAAAGATACTCTACTCTTAGAAGCTAGCAGTACTTGCATTGTTTCCCTTCTTATGGAACAATTGATGTTGAGGTTGCTCCTCTTATTCTTATGTTATCAATGTTGTTGGTACTTCCTGATTCTTATAATATTCTTGATGAAGAGTTAATCCTAATAATGTGTACGGAGAATATCGACCTTACGTCACTCCGAAATGTTCAGAACATGATTCTAATGAGTCCTACATGCATTATATATATGTATCTATTTTACTCTATGGAGCCGCACTATAGTCGGACGGGTATGGAACCTATTGTGCAACCACTGATCAGTTGGGTTTACCGAGTCCTCTTTGAGGCCGGGTATGATATGATGGTGATGATTCTCGCAGAGGCGGATGTTGATACGATAATGATGATGCCCGCAGAGGCGGATGTTTCTAAAAGATGATGTGTATATGTGTATCGTGCATTTCATGTTACTGTCTTTTAGAAGCAGTGAGATGTTACAGGTTGTATCTTCTCTACCTCTCTATACATTATTGTTCATATTTATATTGACCTGCCCTACATACTCAGTACATTATTCGTACTAACGTCCTTTTTATTTGTGGACGCTGCATGTCGTGCTGCAGATCCTGATAGACAGGTAGACGTAGTTCCCCCACCACAGTAGGCTTTCCATTTCAGCGGTTATAGGCAAGATCCCTTCTCCGTACTTGCCGTGGTCTTGGTATAAATTTTTGGTTATAGATATTATGGGTATGTCGGGGCCATGTTACGATTATGTTGCATTACTTATGCTCCTTTAGAGGCTCATAGACATGTGTTGGCTTATGTATAGTTTGGTATGCCTTGTCGGATGATTTTTGTTGTATAGTCTTTCATGGAAGCGTGGTAGCTCCTAACTTATATGTAGTTTCTTGGCAGTCTTGTTATCCCATGTTATCCATGTTCATTCCATTATCCATCATTGTTTGGTGTTCATAATCCATATCTACCACTTATATTGGTCTCATCGGCCCTTAAAGATAATAAGAAGATTAAATAAAATGGACGTTGGTGCTCGTCAAGTATGCCCGGGTACTAGTCATGATCCTCCAGTTTGGGACGTGATAGGAAAATAGGCTATCGGGGTTGGAATAGGATCCTAGAAGTTGGAACAGGTCTATAATGTAATTTTGGGTAGGTGTGCAAAATTTCAGGTCGATCGGAGGTGTTTTGGTTGGTTTCGGCGCCATTGGCGAAATTTGGAAGTTTCAAAGTTCATAGGCTTGAATTGATGTTGTTTTGGTGTTTTCATGTAGTTTTTGGTGTTTTGAAGGCTTGACTAAGTTATAATAATGCTATGGGGTGTTTGTTATATTTGGTTGGGGCCCCGAGGGGCTCGGGATTGATTTTGGATGGTTGGCAGATTATTGAACTTGGAAAATTTGCAGCAGATGGCTGCTGGGGTAAGTTTCTGGTGTTGGCCGCACCTGCGGATGGGTAGCCGCAAGTGCGATGTCGTAGGTGCAAAACGCCATGCGCAGGTGCGAAGGGAGATTAGGAAGGAGAAGCCCGCAGGTGCAAAGAGTTGGTTGCACCTGCAAAGCCGCAGGTGCAGAGAAGTGGCCGTAGGTGCGAGAATTGGTCCGTTAGTGGGATTGCACATATGCGCACCTGGGACCGCAGGTGCGATTAAAGGTCCGCAGGTGCGGTATTGCTGGGCAGAACAGTATAAAAGAGGCCTCCGTGAAATTTTATTCATTTCACCATTGTTGCATGCAGTTTGAGCTCATTTGAAGGCAATTTGAAGAGAGAATTCGTGGGTCTTCAGTGGAGGTAAGTTCCCGAGTTATTAAAGTTGATTCTATGCTATTTTGTTCGGATGAGGCTTGTAAAATGAAGGATACAAGTAGGAAAAGGTTGACAAAAATGGGTGGAGGATTGGAAAATTCTTTTGGCAATTTGGGTAGGCAATTGTGGTCCGATTGTGGTGTTTTTGGTATGTGTAGAATCATGGGAGGACGAGGTTTCTAGTGATAAAAAATTTATCGAATTCCGAGGCGTGGGCCCGAGGCTCGGGTTTGGCCAAATTTCGAGATTCTTGTATAATTTGATAGTTTTCGATTGGGTTGTGTTCCTTTAGTATATATTAATAATGTTAAACTGGTTTTGGCTAGATTCGGAGCAATCGGGAGCCAATTTGTGGGGCAAGAGCATAGCGGACTAGTGTTGTGGCCCGGTAGAGGTAAGTAATGGTCATAAATCTTGTCCTGAGGGTATGAAATCCCGGACTTTATATTTCTCACTAATTTTAGAATGGCGCACATGTCGGATGATGAGTATGTGGCGCGCACTAATTTTTGGATTGGACTTGGTCCTCTTTGCGGAAACTATTGAGTTGCATATTTTACTCAAAACCTTATGTTAAATTATGTTCTAAAGATTGTTGCAATATTTGGCTATAAGCCGTGCTTGGGGCCTCATGTCGATCTTTTTAGACCCCTTGGGGGCTTTTTACTGTTGTTTTCCTCACTATTTATTGATGATTTCACTCATTCACATTGTGTTTACTATTTTCGAAACTCAACCTGATTTACACTACTTTGATATTTAAAAATGATATTTTGGGTCGAGTACCCTATTTTACTGATTCGCCCAAGGGGGTTTTGAGAGGTTCTGCTGAGTGAGGCCGAGGGCCTGATTGTGCGGATATGATACGCCACGAGGTGGCTTGATATTAGCGCTTGGGCTGAAGGAGCCCCTCCAAAGTCTGCACACACACCCAGTGAGCGCACCGAGTGATGAGTGATTGGGAGGCATGAGTGATTGTGCGGTAATAACGAGGGGCTGATTATGAGTGATGGTGAAGTATGCCCAAGGGGGCGATTATGAGTGACTGTGAGGCATGCCCGAGGGGCTGATTATGAGTGATGGTGAGGTATGCCCGAGGGGTTGATTATGAGTGACTGTGAGGCATGCTCGAGGGGCTGATTATGATACATTTTTTTGCCCGAGGGGCTACTTATGATTTTACCACTTTCACTCTGAACTTGTGAAATATGTTTTGCCCGAGGGGCCTCTTTATGATTTAGTGCATTTTCATACTAAATCTTTCGGTTTGAAGTTGTTGAAAATATACATTTTCCAAAGGATTTTTCTGAAGTTGGTTTTAAGGCATGATGATTTCATATATCTATGTTTATATTGTTGGAAATAAAGGTTGTGCATATTGTGAATTGATTACATTGATTTTTATGTGTTTCTTGCTGCTTAGACTTGATTTATTTTCATTACCACTGAGTTGGCGTACTCACATTACTCATTGTACCCCTGTGTTCAGATTCAGGTGCAGATACCGAGCATTAGCTATCTATTCCGTGCGGAGCCGGAGTCCGGGAGATAGAGGTAGTTGTTCAGCGTCCGCAGCATCTCTGTTTTCCCTTCTTGTTGTATCTAGCTATTTATTCGGCGTTTTTGTATTATGATAGTACACCTTTTTGTCTTATCTCTCTTAGATGCCCGTGACATGTTAGCTCCGGGTTTTGGGGTTGGTTGAACTGTTTATTGGCCTAATGTATTCAGTAAACTCTGTATATTTTATAAAGTTCTTGAAATTGGTTGGGATTTTGAAAGAAACGGTAAATATATGGTTGTTGGCTAGCCTAGTTCCACGATAGGCGCCATCACGATCGGGGTCGTGACAGTTTGGTATCAGAGCCTAGGTTACATAGGACTCGACGGTCATGAGCAGGTTCAGTAGAGTCTTTCGGATCGGTACGGAGAAGTATGTACTTATCTTCGAGAGGCTGCCGAACTCTTAGGAAACATTTCTATCTTTCTTGAACTCTTTTATGCTAATCTATTGATTCTTTAAATCTGAAATTACGTTGTTTCATTCCCTCACAGATGGGGAGGACACGCAATATCGATCAGGGTGACCAGACACTAGCTAGACCAGTGAGAGGTCGAGGCCGTGGTCGGGACCGTGGTAGAGGTAGGGGCCAGCCCGCGCAGCAGTCAGGACAGTACCACAGGATCCCCCTATCATTCAGGATCAGGTTCCCGCCGATGATGCTCCAGTGGGACAGGCTCAAGCACCGACAGTGCCTATTGTTATTCCGGGTCTTCAGAAACCCTGTCTCAAATATTGACAATGTGCACCAGTTTGGCTCAGGAAGTCGCCATGTCTTCTACTGCCACCACAGCTCAGGCCGGGGGAGGCAATCAGACTCCAACTGCCCGGACACCTGAGCGGGCTGTACGAGCTATTCAGGCAATGGGAGCAGCCCCAGCTCAACTAGTTGCTCCGGTCCAGGATTATCTGGTCCCTACTATGCCTGAGGACGAGCAGCGCAGGTTGGAGAGGTTCAGCAGACTTCAGCCTCCGACTTTCAGCGGTACAGAGGGCGAGGATGACCAGGGGTTTCTATATAAGTGCCAGAGGATACTACATACTGCGGGTATTTTGGAGACCAGTGGGATCTCATTTGTTACATTCCAGTTTACGGGTGTTGCCTTTACTTGGTGGGAGTCATTCGAGAGGTGTAGGCCGGTTTGTTCAGCACCTCTCACCTGGCAGCAGTTCTCCATGATCTTTTTGGAGAAGTATGTTCCTCAGTCCCACAGAGAGGAGAAGCGCAGGCAGTTTGAGCAGCTACGCCAGAGAGAGTTATCAGTTACTCATTATGAGATGAGGTTTTTCGAGTTGACTAGGCATGCTTCTGAGATTGTCCCTACTGATAGGGAGAGGGTGAGGGGGTTTGTAGATGGTCTTACTTATCAGCTCCGGCTATTTATGACTCGGGAGAGAGTATCAGGTGCTTCATTCGAGCAGGTTGTTTACATAGCTCGAGATATTGAGTAAGTTTGCCGCCAGGAGCGGGAGGAGAAGGAGGCCCAGAGGCCTCGTGGTTCGAGCATTTCTAGTTGTACTCCCTTCAGGGGGCAGTTTCAGCAGGGTAGGGGATGTTCATTCAGGCCTCCTCAGTCAGCCCGGCCAGCGTATAGTGTTGCATCTTTGGGGCATGGTCCTCGTGGTACTCAGTCAGATCGTGCTTTATTTGTGCCCTCCCAGCTCAGAGCGCAGCTCGAACACCACCAGTTCAGGGTTCTCCTATGCATGAGTCTTCCAGTGGTCGTTCTGGTGCTAGGGGTTTCTACCAGTCCCCACCTCCAGCTCCAGGGAGTTCTTTTGAGTGTGGAGAGTTCGGGCACATGTGGAGGCAGTGTCCCCGTCGTCCTGGTGGTTCTTCTCAGCAGAGGGGCCAGCCTTCGATGTCAGCTCCAGTTACTTCACCACCCGCCCAGGCAACCAGGGGTGGTAGTCAGTCAGCCAGAGGCTACCTTAGAGGGGGAGGTCGAGCAGAGGGAGGTCAGGCTCGCATGTATGCATTTCCAGCCAAGCCAGATGCTATGGCCTCAGATGTCGTGATCGCAGGTATTGTCTCAGTCTGTTGTCGAGATGTTTTGGCTTTGTTTGACCCTAGTTCTGCATATTCCTATGTTTCTTTATATTTTTCCCATTTTTCGGATATGCCCCGTGAGTCTCTAGTCACCTTTATTCATGTGTTGACTCCGGTGGGCGATACTGTTGTTGTGGATCATGTGTATCAGTCATGCATGATATCTATTGAGGGTCTGGAGACCCGAGTGGACCTACTATTGCTCAGCATGGTTTATTTTGATGTGATATTAGGCATGGATTGGTTATCTTCGTGTCATGCTATTCTTGATTGGCACACTAAGACCGTGACCTTAGCTATCCCAGGGTGTCCGAGGGTTGAGTGGAGAGGTTCTTCGGAGTATATGCCTAGCAGGGTGATTTCCTACCTAAAGGCTCAGCGCATGGTTGAGAAAGGGGGTTTATCTTATCTGGCCTTTGTGAGGGATGTCAGTGGTGAGACTCCCGCTATTGATTTGGTTCCTGTGGTCCGTGACTTTCCGGACGTGTTTCCTGCAGACCTGCCAGGTATTCCACCTGATAGGGATATTGATTTTGGTATTGACTTGGTGTCAGGCACCCAGCCTACCCAGCCTATTTCTATTCCACCTTATCGTATGGCACCAGCGGAGCAAAAGGAATTGAGGGAGCAGCTTCAGGAACTCCTAGATAATGGGTTCATTCGGCCTAGTGTGTCACATTGGGGTGCACCGGTGTTGTTCGTGAAGAAGAAGGATGGGTCCATGCGTATGTGTATTGATTATCGGTAGCTGAACAGAGTTATGCTGAAGATCCGGTATCCCTTGCCCCGTATTGTTGACTTGTTTGACTAGCTTCAGGGTGCTAGAGTGTTCTCCAAGATTGACTTGAGATTTGGGTATCATCAGTTGAAGATTCGGGATTCTGATATTTCGAAGACTACTTTCAGGACCAGATATGGTCATTATGAGTTCCTGGTTATGTCATTTGGGTTGACCAATGTCCCAGCTGCGTTCATGCAATTGATGAACAAGATGTTTCAACCTTACCTTGATTCTTTCGTCATTGTGTTCANTAGCCAGGAAGAGCATGCTCAGCATTTGAGAGTTGTGTTACAGAGGTTGAGGGAGGAGAAGCTTTATGCAAAATTCTCCAAGTGTGAGTTTTGGCTTGGTTCAGTAGCTTTCTTGGGGCACGTGGTGTCTAGTGAGGGTATCCAGGTTGATCTGAAGAAGATAAAAGCGGTGCAGAGTTGGCCCAGACCATCCTCAGCTATAGAGGTTAGGAGTTTCCTTGGTTTTGCGGGATATTACCATTGCTTTGTGGAGGGATTCTCTTCTATTGCTTCACCTTTCACCAGATTGACCCAGAAGGGTGCTCCATTCAGATGGTTTGATGAGTGTGAGGAGAGCTTTCAGAAGCTCAAGTCAGCATTGACCACAGCTCCGATACTAGTTTTGCCTACTGGTTCGGGTTCTTACACAGTCTATTGCGATGCTTTTAGAGTTGGTTTGGGAGCGGTACTGATGCAGGACAGTAGGGTGATTGCCTATGCGTCTAGATAGTTGAAGGTGCACGAGAAGAATTATCCAGCGCACGATCTTGAGTTAGCTGCCATTGTTCATGCCTTGAAGATTTGGCGGCATTATTTGTATGGAGTGCAGTGTGAGATTTTCACTGATCATCGTAGTTTGCAGCATCTGCTGAGGCAGAAGGACTTGAATTTATGTCAGAGGAGATGATTAGAGCTTCTCAAAGATTATGACCTCACTATCTTATATCATCCGGGGAAGGCCAATGTAGTGGTCGATGCCCTGAGTCGCAAAGCAGAGAGTTTAGGGAATCTAGCCTACCTTCCAGTAGCAGAGCGGCCATTAGCCCTAGATGTTCAGGCCTTAGCGGGTTAGTTGGTGAGATTGGATCTATCAGAGCCCCCGCAGGTGTTGGCTTGTGTAGCCTCCAGGTCTTCTCTTTACGATCAGATTAGAGCACGCCAGTATGATAATCCACATTTGCTTGTTCTTCAGAACAGGGTCCGTTACGGTGATGCCAGGGATGTGGTTATTGGTGATGATGGGGTCATGAGGATGCAGGGGCGGATTTCCGTGCCCAATGTAGATGGGCTTCAAGATTAGATTCTAGCTGAGGCCCATAGTTCGCGGTATTCCATCCATCCGGGTGCCGCGAAGATGTATCAGGATCTGAGGCAGCATTATTGGTGGAGACGGATGAAGAAATATATTCTTGAGTTTGTGGCTCGGTGTCTCAACTGTCAGCAGGTCAAGTATGAGCACCAGAGACCAGGTGGATTGCTTCAGAGATTTGATATTCCGAAGTGGATGTGGGAGCTGATCACCATGGACTTCGTAGTTGGACCCCCACGGACTTCGAGGAGGTTTAATGCTATATGGGTTATTGTGGATCGGATGACCAGGCCCGCGCACTTCATTCTTGTTGGTACTACTTATTCTTCGGAGCAGTTAGCTGAGATGTATATCAGGGAGATTGTCCGATTGCATGGGGTTCCAATTTCTATAATTTCTGACAGAGATACTCAGTTCACATCTCAGTTTTAGAGAGCCGTACAGAGAGAGTTGGGTACCTAGGTTGAGTTGAGCACAGTATTTCATCCTCAGACTGACGGGCAGCCGGAGCGTACCATTCAGATTTTGGAGGATATGTTGCGTACTTGTGTGATTAACTTTTGTGGTTCATGGGAACAATTTCTGCCACTATAGGAGTTTGCATATAATAATAGCTATCAGTCGAGTATCCAGATAGCTCGGTATGAGGCTTTATATGGTAGGAGGTGCAGATCTCCGGTTGGTTAGTTTGAGCCGGGCGATGCTAGGCTATTGGGCACAGACTTGGTTCAGGATGCATTGGGTAAGGTGAAGTTGATTCAGGAGCGACTTCGCATAGCGCAGTCTAGGCAGAAGAGTTATGCGGACCAGAAGGTCCGAGATGTGACTTTCATGGTTGGGGATAAGGTGTAGCAGAAGGTGTCGCCCGTGAACAGGGGGAAGCTGAGTCCCGGGTTCATTGGGCCATTTGAGGTGCTTCAGAAGGTTGAGGAGGTGGCTTATAGGCTTGCTATGCCTCCCAGTTTATCGAGTATTCATCCGGTGTTCCATGTTTCGATGCTCTGGAAGTATGTTGGTGACCCGTCTCATGTTTTGGACTTCAGCACGGTTAAGCTCGAGGGTGATATGTCATATGAGGTAGAGCCAGTGGCTATTTTGGGTCGACAGGTCAGGAAGCTAAGGTCTAAGGATATAGTTTCAGTGAAGGTTCAGTGGAGAGGGAAGCCGGTGGAGGATGCCATCTGGGAGACCGAGCGGGAGATGTGGTACAGATATACTCACTTGTTCGAGACTCCAAGTATGTTTCTAGACCCGTTCGAGGACGAACGTTGTTTAAGAGGGAGAGGATGCAACGACTCGGCCGGTTGTTCCGTGGGATTTACCCCGTTTTTCCCATTTCTGCTTTTTCCATATATTGCTTAGTCTGTTTATGTTGTGTTGGGTCAGTTGGTTTTGGTCCAGAGTGGTCATGGTGAGAATTGAAGCATTTAGTCTCCTAAAGTAGCCTAATAGTTGAGAAAGTCAACTGAGAGCTAACTTATTGGTGAACAACCTCGGAATGCAGATTTTATGGCTCAGATAGCTTCGTTAGGTATTTGGGACTTAGAAGTTTGTTCGGAATGAAGTTTTGATGTCCGGTGTAGAATTAGGCTTGAATTGGCGAAAGTTAGTTTTTGGCGATTTCCGGTCGGCAGTGGAAAATAGGATATCGGGGTCGGAATGGGATTTCGGAAACTGGAACAGGTCCGTAATGTCATTTTGGGCAGGTGTGCAAAATTTCAAGTCAATCGGAGGTGTGTTGGTTGGTTTCGGCATCGTTTGCAAAATTTGGAAGTTTCAAAGTTCATGGGCTAGAATTTGATGTAATTTTGGTGTTTTCATGTAGTTTTTGGTGTTTCAAAGATTTGACTAAGTTAGAATAATACTATGGGGTGTGTTGGTATGTTTGGTTGGGGCCCCGAGGGGCTCGGGATTGATTTTGGATGGTTGGCGGAGTGTTGAACTTGGAAACTTTGCAGCAGATGGCTGCTGGTGTAAGTTTCTTGTGTTGGCCACACCTGCGGATGGGTAGCCGCAGGTGCGACGTCGCAGATGCGAAAGGCCATGCGCAGGTGCGAAGGGAGGCTAGGCAGGAGAAGCCCACAGGTGCAAAGAGTTGGCCGCACCTGCGAAGCCGCAGGTGCGGAGAAGTGGTCGTAGGTGCGAGAATTGGTCATTTAGTGGGATTGCACAGGTGCGCACCTGGGACCGCAGGTGCGGGTCCGCAGGTGCGATTAAAGGTCCGTAGGTGCGGAATTGCTGGGCAGAACAGTATAAAAGAGGCCTCCGTGAAATTTTATTCATTTCACCATTGTTGCATGCGGTTGGAGCTCATTTGAAGGCAATTTGAAGAGAGAATTCATGGGTCTTCGTGGAAGTTAGTTCCCGAGTTATTAAAGTCGATTCTATGCTATTTTGTTCGGATTAGGCTTGTAAATTGAAGAATTAAAGTAGGAAAAGGTTGAGAAAAATGGGTGGAGGATTGGAAAATTCTTTTGGAAATTTGGGTAGGCGATTATGGTCTGATTGTGGTGTTTTTGGTATGTGTAGAATCGTGGGAGGACTAGGTTTCTAGTGATGAAAAATTTATCGAATTTCGAGGCGTGGGCCCGGGGCTCGGGTTTGGCCGAATTTCGAGATTCTTGTATTATTTGATAGTTTTCGATTGGGTTGTGTTCCTTTAGTATATCTTACGATGTTAAACTTGTTTTGGCTAGATTCGGAGCAATCGGGAGCCAATTTGAGGGGCAAGAGCATAGTGGACTAGTGTTGTGGCCCGGTAGAGGTAAATAATGGTTATAAATCTTGTCCTGAGGGTATGAAACCCCGGACTTCATATTTCTCACTTATTTTAGAATGGCGCACATGTCGGATGACGAGTATATGGTGCGTAGTGATTTTTGGATTGGACTTGGTCCTCTCCGCGGAAATTATTGAGTTGCATATTTTACTCAAAACCTTATGTTAAATTCTGTTCTAAAGATTGTTGCAATATTGGGCTATAAGCCGTGTTTGGGGCCTCGTGCCGATCTGTTTAGACCCCTTGGGGGCTTTTTACTGTTGTTTTCCTCACTGTTTATTGATGATTTCACTCGGTCACATTGTGTTTACTGTTTTTGAAACTCATCCTGATTTACACTACTTTGAGATTTTAAAATGATGTTTTAGGTCGAGTACCCCGTTTTACTTATTCGCCCGAGGGGCTTTTGAGAGGTTCTGCTGAGTGAGGCCGAGGGCCTGATTGTGAGGATATGATACGCCACGAGGTGGCTTGATATTAGCTCTTTAGTTGAAGGAGCCCCTCCGGAGTCTGCACACAACCCCCAATGAGCGTACCGAGTGCCGAGTGACGAGTGATTGGGAGGCATGAGTGAATGTGAGGTATGCCTGAAGGGCTGATTATGAGTGATGGTGAGGTATGCCCGAGGGGCTGATTATGAGTGAATGTGAGGCATGCCCGAGGGTCTGATTATGATACATGTTTTTGCCCGAGGGGCTACTTATGATTTTACCACTTTCACTCTGAACTTATGAAATATGTTTTGCCCGAGGGGCTTCTTTATGATTGATTTCATTTTCATACTAAATCTTTCGGTTTGAAGTTGTTGAAAATATACATTTTCCAAAGGATTTTTCTGAAGTTGGTTTTAAGGCATGATGATTTCATATATCTATGTTTATACTGTTGGAAAGAAAGGTTGTGCATATTTTGAATTGATGACATTGATTTTTATGTGTTTCTTGCCGCTTAAAATTGATTTATTTTCATTACTACTGAATTGGCGTACTCACATTACTCCCTGCACCCCTGTGTGCAGATTCAGGTGTAGATACCGAGCATTAGCTATCTATTTCGTGCGGAGCCGGAGTGCGGGACATAGAGGTAGTTGTTCAGCGTCCGCAACATCTCTGTTTTCCCTTCTTGTTGTATCTAGCTATTTATTCGGAGGTTTTGTATTATGATAGTGCACCTTTTTGGCTTATCTCTCTTAGATGCTCATGACATGTTGGATCCGGGTTTTGGGGTTGGTTGAACTATTTATTGGCCTAATGTATTTAGTAAACTCTGTATATTTTATAAAGTGCTTGAAATTGGTTGGGATTTTAAAAGAAACGGTAAATATGTGATTGTTGGCTAGCCTAATTCCATGATAGGCGTCATCATGGCTGGTTTAGGATTTGGGGTCGTGACACATCGGCCCATAATAACACTTATGATCACAATAGTTGCTCCGCAAGCAAAATCAATACCAGCAATTAGCCTCAGATCTGATAGTAACCCGTTTCAAATATGCACAACTCTGACGATGATGCAAGAACCACAAAGACCTCATAACGATGCACCCAAATCAACAAGTCATAACTAACACCACTGAGTACACATTCCGCAAGCTAAAACTCAAGAAACACAAAACACAAATGTCAAAATATATAAAGAGAAACACATAAGAGAAATATGAAACAAGCCCGACAAGAACAACTCTCTGTTAGTACCATACTACGAATCAATTTTTAAATAGGAAAATCATGTACATGAAAAAACAATAAGGATCCCATCTGGTGTAACTCTCACCGCGGCACACAGCCAGGCTCAAACATATCAAATCGTAAGAACTCGCGAAGGTCTCACCCTGAACTCTAAATCAGAGGTCAAATATACATCCTACTAATCAAAATCTTCCACTAACCCCGTTCTGCAAATAAAATAGCAACAATTACTAAACTATCACCCTGTAAAGTACCAAATCACAAACCGTAACAAAGAATACTCAGGAATCACACCAAACCTATCGTGACGAATAACAAGGACTCACTTATAATTCCACAACTCTCAATGATGGATAAAAACAATTATAGACACGGCTACCACTCATAGAACCTCCCAACAGGGACAAACACGTATACAGTGTGCAAATCATGAACTCACCCATAAATGAAACAATAAATAAGGGAACTCGTCCCGATAAGCAGAACCGAACCGAAATACGTATGGTGACCTTCTGTAACAATTCACAAGGCATACATGTATGACATTACCTAGCACAACAGCCTCCAACCTACTATATAAAATACATCAACGGGTCGGGCCTCCCCTTCTTGGGCGCCCCCTACTCGCTTGAATACACTGTTGTGACACATCTTCCCGGAGCCTTGGACAATCTCTCACCATTTGGCTGGTATATCCGCACTCAAAACAACTTCTCTGCTGCCGTAGTTGTGGAAACTGTTCAGTAGGGGTACTTTGATACCCATGAGAACCTGAAACACTATGCGAAGCCGGAAGTGCAAACTGAACTAGCTGACCCACAAAACCTCTACCATATCGTACCCTACCTCCAAAATAAGGAACAGTAGATCTCCCGCCCTATGAGGCCTCCTACACTCCATGTCCTCTCTCTACTGGCCTCACCTACCCTCTCTCTCATAACGCCGCATGTCATATCTCTCGCGATCCTACATGCCCTCAACTCGGCGAGCGATCCCTTCCACCTGCTGAAACAAAACCTCCGACTCTAACTCCAGAGCCATGCTAAACCAAATATCATGCTTGAGCCCCTCAATGAATCTACAAACACGCTCTCTAACTATAGCGACTAAAGTAGGTGCATGTCTGGCCAAATCACTAAATCTGACGGCATACTCTGATACTGACATAGTGCCCTAGCGCAGCTGCTCGAACTCCGTGCGCCACGCATCTCGAAGGGACTGAGCTACAAACTCTCTTAGGAACATCTCTGAAAACTGAACCCATGAAAGTGAAGTTGACTCGGCCGTACTACCCAACTCATACACCCGCCACCACTGATAAGCCGCTCCGCTGAGGTGAAACATAACAAAAGCATCCCCGCTCGTCTCCACAATACCCATAGTACGAAGAATGCAGTGACACTCTCCCGGAAACCCTGGGCATCATCTGTCGCTAATCCACTGAAGATAGGAGAGTGGTACTTCTTGTACCTCTCAAGTTTAAGTTGTTCTTCCTCAGACATTGTTTCTCTAACCCCGGGCAGAACAGAGACCACATGTTGTTTCGCCATGACACCAGGAACTTGACCAACATGAACTCGCTGCTCTGGAGTGTGGTTAGAGGAAGTCTGAGCTTCTCCCCCGATCTTTGAAGTAGCTGGTGCACTGGGAATCAACCCTGCCTGAGTCAATGTACCAAACAACTCAACAATTGTGCTAAGGTCTCCTAAAGTCCAGGGGTGACAGTAGGCACCTCCGGTACCTGTCCCCCATATGGAACTACTGGCGGCTCCTCAACTGCTTCTCTGGTAGGTGCCTTAGTTGCAGCAGATGCCCCTCATCGGCCTCTACCCCTAATGACATCTCCGAGGGTAACGTTATCAGGAACTTCAGCTCGTGTCCTCACCATCTATGAGAGAATGGAATGATAAAAGTTCAAACTTCGAGATTAGTGAACTCGCACGATAAGAATGAAGGAAGTGAAGTTGTTCTTATAGTTCTGTATCCTCTCAAAGATAAGTATAAACGTCTCCGTACCGATCCACAAGACTCTACTAAACTCGCTTATGATTCGTATCACCTACAAACCTAGAGCTATTATACCAACTTGTCACGACCAAATTTTCCCTCAGTTGGGTATCGTGATGGCACCTATTCTTAAGGACTAGGTAAGCCTAACATTTACGGAAAATACAACAACAATAATTTAACAATCTAATAATTTCTTAAATGAATTCTTTATACAATAAATGTATTCAAATAACCTGGTAATACAAGTCATAAGCTCTATAGAATTTTTCTATAACTTCTAAATACAACTGTTCAGAAATAAATAAAATAGTGTATAAACAAAATAGGACGGTGACTTTGAAATACGCGAACGTTGTAGCATATTTTACCTTGAGTCTCCACAACAGCAATTTGCACCGCTAGCTAATGAACGACCGGCTACAAAATATCTAAAATATGCACAAAATTGTTCAGAAGTGTACTATGAGTACACTACAGCATAGCATGTTAGATGAACTAGGGTAAAACCCAAACGCTCTCTTCTCTCCCCTCTCTTTCTTGGGCGACATGGAGAATTAAGGGCTTCCATGGACGTGCAGGCCTCTCCCCAGCTTCAAGTTGTGGGAGAGACAGATCCCAACCCTAAAACGAATACATATGCTTCATTACTCACGTCAAAATCACAACCAGTAACCAAAACAATCCTTAAACCTGTCCAACATGTTCATGAACAGCTTATGATGCAATTTTCGTTTAAGGAACTGAAGTAATATGACGTTGAAGAAGGTCTTCACCAAGCTGTGGTGATGAAGCTCTCATATGGTGCGCCAGATTTTCCAGAACTACAAAATTTAATTCCAACACAGTTTGGGACTAAAGGTCGCTGCTTGATCGGCTTGCTCGCATTTCGACAATTGTTGATTTGTTGTGATGTCTATGATGATTTTGTAATAGTTCTTTCGAAGCAGGTTGGTTATTTACAGTACAGAGGACAACAACATCAATATTGTACATTCCCATGGACTCAAGACTAAAATCCTAAGGTGGAGACATTAAAAATAGTGGCATGGGTGTCGTTTCCAGATTTGCCGACGAACTTGTTCGCCAAGAAGCCTTTACTGTCAATCGCATCAGCTGTGGGAAAACCAATTGCCATAGACAAGGCCACATAAGCAAGAACAAGACCTAGCACAGCTAGAGTTAAGGTAGTTCTTGATCTCCTTGACAAGCATCCCAAGAATATGAAGTTACAATTTATCAACGAGCAATCTGGTAAGGTTATGGAGCATATACAAGAGTTTGTGTTTGATAATCTTCCATCATATTGTAATGTGTGCAACCGTCAAGGACATGCTGCTGAAGATTGTCGCTCATTGATTAAAACGAATAGGGGGAAAGACGATATACAACAGGAGGGTGCGTTGGAGGATGAAGTTAAATTCCAAAGTGACCTAAGGAGTTTTTTGGAGGAGAAGAGATTACAAAAATAGCGGATCAGATGGAAAATAATGGGGTAGCAACAGGTGTGGAGAACACTGTTGGTGATGGAAGTAGGATTCGTGAAAAGAAGAAGGCTGCTGTTATTTCTTCTACTCCTAATGGTAATCGTGTGAATGAGCAGCAGGTTGAACCTACTGGTGCAACTATTCCAGTTGCTGACGCCCTTACAAGGGTTATTCAGGATTTGAAGGATGCAAAAACTCATACTGCTGATCGAGATGTTAATCCAAACAAGCTTGATGTGGTTCAATATGTCGCCGGGGCATCTGGGATTCAAATTGGTAATGATTGAGTGAAGTTTCATGATCAACCAGGTGCTGAAACTATATGTTCGAAATCCTCTGTTGTGGCTGATAAAAGGGCAAGAACAGGTAAGTGGTGTGGCTTTGGAGTGTGCAGCTATACAGTTTCAAAAGCAACAAGTATAGAGGCTAAACTTCCTCAAGGTTCAGCTGGAATTGAGCAAGCTCCTCTTGGGATATTGAAACCTACTATAACTACTGTTGTGCAAGATATAGACGTGAAAAAAAGAACTGGACAGGTGCTTGATCAAGGGAAATTTGGTGCAAATCCGGCTGAAGAAACTGTTGTTGTGGATGCAAGTTTGGGGACTACTAATGTTGTGAATGCAACTGGTGTGATCAAGGATGTTAAGCAGCCCCAATATTTGGTAACTGGTCATGGTACTGCTGGTGCTGAAGCAGCATTTTTGAGGGCTGGAGCTGCTGGTAATCTCAAGCAATATTTACCAAATGAAACTGTTGAGGGAGATAGTATTGCCGAGATAAGGGCAGAAGACTGGACAATTGTGTCCAGTAAAAAAGGCATTCCTAAAAATAACAAAATGCAGCAGGATGGCTCAAGAGACAGTACATGTGCCTGAAGTAGTACAAATCTGTTTGCTGCTCTTGCTAATGTGAATGACGAGGACGGGATGGTTGCTGTCCGTGTACCTATGTCCAACCCCCCCAAGCTGCATTTTTCCAGTCCTCACATCGAAAAGATTATCAAGGATGCTCAGAATGCAATGGCAGTGCATACCACTATGGTTAAACAACCATTAGCCACTTTGAACACATCCGTGTTTGAAATTCCTTCACAATTAATGGAGGCGTTTGGCGAGTATGGAGGCGAGTCTGGGCAGTTAATATTGTCCACAGGAAAAAATGACGAAATTATACAAGCCAACGTGAGAAAGATGGTAATTAAATCCAAACTTTGGGCTGACCAAAGTGAGGATGATGACGAAGAAGACCGGGGTGCTGAAATTGCGAGGCATTCGACTGATGAAGGTGAGCGACTTAGTGGAAGCAAATTAAATGCACAAGCACAGAATTTCATTCCTAAAGCTAGGAAGCAACAGATTGAAATGATCGCAACAGCTGATACTTCGATGGCAAAGGCAGTAGACGAAAATTCTGGGAAGCAACAGCTCATCTCTAACACCCCAGATATCAACTTGAGTGATCAGCATGAAGCAGCAACATTTATTACTGGAAAGCAGCAGCAAATGGTAACCAAGCCAAAATCAGTTAACTCAGCTACAAAAGACGGACAGCAACAGTACAACTCAAACACTCCAATTATCAGCCTGGAGGAAAGAAAACTGTTAGACGCGATGGTAAGATCCAAGCCGGCAAACTCGTTAAATAATACTGTTTTTAGTACTGGTCGTGTGACTAAGAGCATGAATAAGGTGAAAGACATAGAGTTACAACAAAAAAAGGCAGTTTTGATTAATAACAAGATGGAGCACTGGTGGCCCAAGATCATGGAGCATTGGTGGCCCAAGATCTGTTTCAAGACATGCAAAATCATGTGATATAGGGGAGAGAATTTTATGAAGAAGGCGAGGAAGATGCAATGATGCAACAGTGCAGGGCAGAGGCAGCAAGGAAAGGTGATTTATCACCAATGCATAGCGGACAAAGCAAAAAGACACACACAAGGAAGAAGAGTTGGGATGGCAGGGTGAATGAGGAATCAAATATTAGGCGACTTCCTATGAGAGTTGCCAAGCAAAAACAAGTTGTTCCAACCACATCTACGAGATCCAACCGTTCAAAAAATAAGTCATGAACTTTGAAGACATTTAGAAGAGATGGGATGAAGACTTAAAACACTGCTCAAAGCTCCAAACCCGTCCACAAATGGTGAAGAATGAGTGAAATTTCGCGAAGGCACCCTTTTATACTTTCTTCCCAGCGACCACCGCACCTGCGGAAGATTTCTCGCACCTGCGGTGCCAGGTGCGCACCTGCGAACATGACTTAAGTCCCGACTTCCGCACCTGCAGCCCTCTTCTCGCACCTGCGGGCTCGCAGGTGCGATTAGGCATCTGCATCTGCGCCCCATTACCAGGTTTCCCTCTTCCGAATCTGTTCAAGGTCCATCGCACCTGCGGGCATCACACCTGTGGCTCCCCATCCACAGGTGCGGCCACACCAGTAAACTGGCACCAGCAGCAGATTTCATCAATTCAAGCCTAATTCTACACCGGACATCAAAAACCACATTCTGAACACACTCCTATGTGCCAAATAACCTAATGAAGCTATCCGAGCCATAAAATTCACAATCCGAGGTCGTTTACCAACAAGTCAACTCCCCGTTGACTTTTTCAACTATAAGCCAATTTAAAAGACTATGTGTCTCAATTCTCACCACTACCACTCCGAACCTGGATTAACCGACCCTGGAATATCATAAACATACCAAACAAAGCATGACAAGGCATAATCAGGAATAACGGAGCTAATTCTACGGGACGACCGGTCGAGTAGTTACATTCTCCCCCTCTTAAACAAACGTTCGTCCTCGAACGGATCTAGAAACATACTTGGAGTCTCAAACAAGTGAGGATATCTGCTCTGCATCTCCCGCTCGGTCTCCCAAGTGGCCTCCTCCACTAGATGCCCTTTCCACCGTACCTTCACTGAAGCTATCCTTAGACCTCAACTTTCTGATCTGACAACCCAAAATAGCCACTGGCTCTACCTCATATGACATATCACCCTCAAGTTGCACTGTGCTGAAGTCTAAAACATGAGATGTGTCACCAATATACTTCCGGAGCATCGAAACATGAAACACCGGATGAAAACTCGATAAGCTGGGTGGCAAAGCAAGTCTATAAGCCACATCTCCAATCCTCTAAAGTACCTCAAAAGGCCTAATGAATTGGGGACTCAGCTTTCCCCTCTTCCCGAACCTCATAATACCCTTCATGGGTGACACCTTCAGCAGTACCTTCTCTCCTTCCATGGAAGACACATCCCGGACCTTCCGGTCTGCATAACTCTTCTTCCTAGACTGCGCCGTGCGAAGTCGCTCCTGCATCAACTTCACCTTATCCAACGCATCCTAAACCAAGTTTGTACCCAATAGCCTAGCCTCGCTCGGCTCAAACCAACCAACCGGAGATCTACACCTCCTATCATATAAAGTGTCATATGGAGCCATCTGTATACTCGACTGATAACTATTATTATAAGCAAACTTCGCAAGTGGCAGAAACTGGTCCCATGAACCCCTAAAATCAATGACAAAGGCACGTAACATGTCCTCTAGAATCTAAATAGTACGCTCTAACTGCCCGTTGGTCTGAGGATGAAACGCTGTGCTCAACTCAACCTGAGTACCCAACTCTCTTTGCACGGCTCTCCAAAACTGAGATGTGAACTGAGTACCTCTGTCAGAAACGATAGAAACAGGAACCCATGCAATCGGACGATCTCCCTGATATAAATCTCGGCTAACCACTCCGAAGAATAAGTAGTACCAACAGGAATGAAGTTCGCGGACTTGGTTAGCCAATCCACAATAACCCATATAGCATCAAATCTCCTCGAGGTCGGTGGGAGCCCAACTATCTGCTCCCACTTCCACTCCGGAATATCTAACCTCTGAAGAAATCCACCTGGCCTCTAGTGCTCATACTTGACCTGCTGGCAGTTGAGACACCGAGCTACAAACTCAACAATATGCTTCTTCATCCGCCTCCACCAATAATGTTGTCTCAGATCCTGATACATCTTCTTGGCACCCGGATGGATGGAATACCGCGATCTATGGGCCTCTGATAAAATAAACTTTCGCAGCCCATCCACATTGGTCACACAAATCCAGCCCTGCATCCTTATGACCCCATCATCACCAATAGCCACATCCCTAGCATCACCTCGACGGATCCTTTCCTGAAGAACTAGCAAGTGTGGGTCATCATACTGGCGTGCTCTAATCTGATCATAAAGAGAAGACCTGGAGACTACACAAGCCAATGCTCGTGGGGGCTCTAACAAATCCAATCTCACCAACTGACCCGCTAAAGCCTAAACATCAAGTGTTAAAGGTCGCTCTGCTGCTGGAAGGTGGACTAGACTTCCCAAACACTCTACTCTGTGACTCAGGGCATCCACCACTACATTGGCCTTCCCCAGATGATATAGAATGGTGAGGTCATAATCCTTGAGAAGCTCCAACCATCTCCTCTAACGTAAATTCAGATCCTTCAGCTTAAGCAGATACTATAAACTATGGTGATCAGTAAAAATCTCACAATGCACTCCATACAAATAATGTCGCCAAATCATTAAGGCGTGGACAATGGATGCTAGCTCAAGATCATGCACTAGATAATTCTTCTCGTGCACCTTTAAATGTCGGGACGCGTAGGCAATCACCCTACCGTCCTGCATGAATACCGCCCCAAGGCCAACTCTCGAGGCATCACAATAGACTGTATAAGAACCTAAACATGTAGGCAAAACCAACACCGGAGTTGTAGTCAAAGCTTACTTGAGCTTCTAAAAGCTCTCCTCACACTCCTCAGTCCACCTGAACTGAGCACCCTTCTAGGTAAATCTGGCCATAGGTGCTACAACAGATGAAAATCCCTCTACGAAACGGCGATAGTACCCTGCCAAACCAAGGAAACTGCGGATCTCGGTAGATGATGACGGTCTAAGCCAACTCTGCACAACCTCTACCTTCTTCAAATCTACCTTGATCCCATCATAAGACACCACGTGGCCTAAGAATTCCACTAAATCAAGCCAAAATTCACGATTCGAAAATTTTGCATACAAACTCTTCTCCCTCAGAGTCTGAAGCACAACTCTCAAATGCTGCTCATGATCCTCCCGAGATCGGGAATATACCAAGATGACGTCAATAAACATGGTGACGAAGGAGTCAATATAAGGCTGGAACACACTGTGCATCAAGTGCATAAAGGTTGCTGGGGCATTGGTCAGCCCAAATGACATGACAAGAAACTCATAATGACCATATCTCGTCCTGAAGGCAGTCTTTGGAATGTCAGAATCCCAAATCTTCAACTGATGATACCCGGACCTCAAGTCAATCATAGAGAACACTCTGGCTCCCTGAAGCTGGTCAAGCAAATCATCAATACAAGGCAAAGGATACCGATTCTTCACCGTAGCCTTATTCAGCTGCCGATAATCAATTTACATACGTATAGAACTATCCTTCTTCTTCCAAAACAACACTGGTGCACCCCAAGGTGACACATTAGACCGAATGAACCCCTTATCTAGGAGTTCCTGAAGCTGTTCCTTCAATTCCTTCAACTACACTGGTGCCAAACGATAAGGTGGAGTAGAAATAGGCTGAGTGCCTAGCACCAAATCAATACCAAAATAAATATCACTGTCAGGTGGCATGCCTGGCAGGTCTGCAGGGAACACGTCCGAAAAATCATGGACCACAGGAATAGAATCAACAGCAGGAGTCTCACCACTAACATCCCTCACAAAATCCAAATACGATAAACATCCCTTATCAATCATACGCTGAGCCTTCAGGTAAGAAATTACCCTGCTAGGCACATACTCTGTAGAACCTCTCTACTCAGCCCTCAGAACTCCAAGCATAGCAAAGGTCACGGTCTTAGCGTGAAAATCAAGAGTAGCATTGCATGGAGATAGCCAATCCATGCCCAGTATCACATCAAACTCAAACATGCTGAGTAACAATGGGTCAACTCGGGTCTCCAGATCCCCAATATATATCACACATGATCGATACACATGTTCTACAACAATAGTATCACCCACGGGAGTTGACACATGAACAAACGTAACTAAAAACTCATGGGGCATATCCAAGAAATGTGCAAAATAAGACGAGACATATGAATATGTAGAACCAGGGTCAAATATGGATAAAGCATCCCGGTGACAGATTGATATAATACAATTTGATCACTGCATCGGAAGCCATAGCATCTGGCCTGGCTGGAAGTGCATAGATACGAGCCTAACCTCACCTGCTCGACCTCCCCTTCTAGGGCGGCCCCTAGCTGACTGACTCCCGCCCCTATCTGTCTGGGTAGGTGGTGAAGTAACTGGAGCTGAAGTCGAAGTTTGGCTCCTAGACTAAGATGGACCTCCAATAAAATGAGGGCACTGCTCCTCATATGCCCGAACTCTCCGCACTAATAACAACTCCTTAGTGCAGGAGGCGGGGATTGAAGGGAACCCCTGGAACCAGAATAACCACCCGAAGAACCATGCATGGAGGAACTCCGAACTGGTGATGCTCTGGAGGAGCTCTGAGCAGGGAGGGCACCAAATGAAGAACGGCCTGGGTGAGAACTGCGGGGACCCTGCCCTGATGGTGCACCACTATAAGATAGGCGAACTGGCTGAGTAAGCCTAAATATCCGGCCTCTACCATGCTGAAACTTCCCTCTGGAAGGAGTACCACTGAAACTACCCGATACACGAGGCCTCTTGGCCTCCCTCTGCTCTCGCTCCTGACGGCGAACTGACTCAATATCCCGAGCAATATCCATAACCTGCTTAAAAGTAGCACCTGACACCCTATCTCTAATCATCAAATATGGAGCTGATAAGTGAGGCCATGAACCTCCTGATCCTACCCCTATCAGTAGGGACTAACTCAGTAGCATGACGAGCCAACTCTAAAAACCATATCTCATACTTCGTCACTGATAGCTCTCCCTGACGCAACTGCTCAAACTGTATACATTGCTCCTCCCGGTGATACTAGGGAACATACTTATCCAAGAATATAGTAGAGAACTGCTGCCAGGTAAGGGATGTTTCACCAACAGGCCTATGCCTCTCGAAAGACTGCCACCAAGTAAAAGTAGCCCTAGAAAACTGAAAAGTAGCACACGAGACCCCACTGGTCTCCAGAATCCCAGTAGTACGAAGCATCCTCTGACACTTATCCAGAAAACCCTGGGCATCCTCGCCCTCAGTACTGCTAATGTCAGAGGCTGAAGACTACTAAACCTCTCAAGCATGCGTTGCTCATCATATGGCATAGATGGAACCACGAAGTCCTGAACTAGAGCAACCAGCTGGGCTGGAACTGCCCCCGATGTTTGAAGGCCCTGTACAACCTGCTCAGGTATTCGGGCAGCTGGAGTCTGAGTGCCTCCCCCGGCCTGAGATGTAGCGGCAGTAGAAGATACAACAACTGTCTGAGCAAGCTTGTACATACTGTCAAGATCTGAGCCAGGGTCTCCTGAAGACCCGGAATAACAATGGGCACTACCTGTGCCTGTTCCTGAGCCTGTCCCGCTGGAATACCTGCGGCGGGAACCTGATCCTTAATTGTAGGTGGATCCACTAGTACTGCCCAGGCTGCTGCACGGGCTGGTCCCCTTGTTTAACCAAAGAATTAGATCCTTTGACTAAAGCTATTTTTAGGAAGAACATGGGTTTCTGATAAACAAGGTAGAACTAATAATTGTAAGTAAATATGTAAAAGGAAAACAATAAGATGCATGAAAGGTAAATGTATTGCAGTAGTGGTTCGAATGTGTCTTACAAGTTACATTTTCTTCCCTTATATAGGGAATTTCTTAATATAACATATACCCTTTTCAGTGATTGAGCTTTAATGACTAATTATATAAATTAATGTAATGTTACAATGAGTAACCGTAACTGTTGCGTGAAGGTTGATGACATGTGGCTCATTAATTGAAGATCTTCGAATCTACCTTTTATTTCGCCCGGATTCATTCTGACTGTGTCTCTTCATCTTCTCAATCAGGTTGAGATTCCCGTAGCTAATTACCTCGTGGGTATGATGTGTCGTGCCTCTTTTCTTCGTACCTCTTCATAGAGTCCTGTCCAGCTTTCGTGTTTTCATTGCTTCACATAGATTGCTGAGTCATCAAGAATTACTACACGCGTGAAGCTCTTTTTGCCAATACAGATAGTCTCCCACTTACCATTTATTTATCGATTAATATTTGGTAAGTGGATACTCATTTATGGCGGGAATATTTTGTTGCCGCTTCACTCGAAACATTGCCCATCCCTGAACGTTGGCATCGCTTCTCACTTCCATTTAATGTTTCTGCCACATGGCATTCCCGGATTGGTTCTGCAATTATTCAGCGCCTTTTAGGGCTTTTTGCGGTTGCATCAGTCACAAATTGACACCTTCAATTATGACTTTCACATCATTGTTTTTTTACCATTTTTGACGGTTGCCTTCGAGTATAAATACCCCTTTTCCATTCTTTACTTTCACGAAAAACTTCTAACTTTCAAACTTTATTTGTAAAGAACTTTTTCTTGTCTTTGTAAATATTTCTTCTTCAAACCAATCTAAGAGAGTCATAAACGTAGATGATCTGACTCCATCTTCTGCTCCGACGCGGAGTAGGAGAGGCGGCAGGCTGAGGAGTTTAGGTTCTACTTCTTCCAGTGGTTCTTTCTCTTATCAAGTTACTCCCCCACCCCCACCCCCCCACCCCTTCTTCTAGATCTTTATCTTCTCCGAGGGCTAGGGCTTCTAGATCTTCATCTAAAGGTAGAGAACACAGTGAACCTTTGCGTGAACCGAGGGTTGATGAAATAGTACCCGCGGAATTCTCTTTTGCTAGGGACAGTCAGGCCCTTAAAGATCAGCTTTCTTCTTTGTCGTCTCTTGACAGTGCTGACAAGTATCCTACCCAGATTACTGAAGGTTTGATACCTCTTGTTCGCAGAGACAGTTATTGGAAGTCTGATTATCCTGTTGTCATTCCCAATAGTAATCAAAGAATAACCTCTTACACGACTGGATATTCTTTTGTTTATACCTATCCCTTCACATTAGGATTCAAGCCTCCCATCGACCCGGTTATCATCGAGTTACGTTGATTCTTTAAAATTTTCTTGGTACAAATCGGTCCTCTCATGTGGCGAGTTGTTGCATGTCTTAGATACTTAGTTGATTTAGCTTTGGTCCCTTTCACCTATCACCATCTCATTCACCTCTATTCTCCCATGTTGTTCCGCCAAGGAGTTTTTACTCTCGCGACTAGGAGTAAGAGAGTGTTAGTGACTCTTGAGGATGATAAAGATCGAGGTTGGTTTCTTCGGTATGTTGTTGTTCCTACTACTGGTTTATTAGGTGAAGAAAATCTTCCCTTCCCTAAGAAGTGGAATTTTGCACGTGAGTACATTTTTGCTCACACTCCTTGCTTTTTATTTTAGATATTTTATCAATACCGTAAATGTTTCTTTCCTTTAAAGCAATCATGGGAACCATCGAGAATGTCTCCGGTTTCCGAGATTGGGTAGAAAAACTTTTGTTAACCGCTCCGTTAGAAGAACGTTCATGGAAGTACCTCTCCGGGATGCTTGGTTGGAGAGTTAAGACTCGCGGTAAATGAAGTTTTTGTTTTTACTTCTTCCCTCCTTTAAGCTTTATTTGACCCTTTTCCTTTGACATGGTTTCCTGCTCGTGGAGTTTCTGCTCCAAAATTGTCCTTGGAAAAGGCCCAGGAGATCATTTCAGGCTCCTCTTCCTCAAAGAGAAAAGCAAGTGTTTCAAGGACCTTGGAAGAGGAGGAGGCAGAGGAGGGATCTTTAATCCATAGGTCACGTAGAAGGAAGGTGGTCTCCACGAGTCTGCACTTGTCATTGATCCTTCCGTGCCTGAAACTGAATTTTCTGCCCCTGAGGACGCTACTCCCTCTCCCGTGCGTGAATCTGTTGATCTCCTGTTCCGTGCACGTTTAGGTTATGTTAATGATGAAGCTCCCCGGGCTATTTTCTCTCCTTCTACTCTTAGAGAACTTCTGTCTACTACTTTTGTTATTACTCCTGCTCCTAAACGTGCACTTTCTCCTTCCGTGGCTCTTTTTATTCCTGCTCCTGCTTCCATGCCTTCTGTTACAGAAGTAGGGTCTTCCAGCAGGGGGGAGATGAGGCAGTTGATGATAGAAGTTCCAGCAGTGGGTAGCCTCTTTAAAAAGTCTGGCCAGCCTGATGTATGGCTGAAACCGTTAATAGGTCCGACTGAGAGAGCTAAGTTGGACAGTCACAGTTCCCTTACATGGGCTAATAAGATTGTGCATACCTCTTTAAAGGTAAAATATACTTTCTTTCGTTCATTCTTGTATACATTATTGCTGTATCTAATTGATTTCCTTTTGTAGATCAATCTTATAGGCACGGAGCTTATGAAGAGGGTTTCCCATACGGAGCAGGAAGTAAAGGAGTTGTGTGTTGAAGCAGATAATTGGAAAGAGCAGTATGAAAGCTTACAACTCGACATAGAAGTTGTGGAAGAAGAGAAATGTACCTTGGAGCAGCAAGTGAGGGTCATGACGGCAGAGTTGGCCATTGAGAAGGCCTCTTCTTATCAGGCAGGAAAGGATAAGAATGTCCTAGAGTCATCATTCGTAGAGCAGCTGTCCCGTGCCTCTGAAGAAATCAGGAGCTTGAAGACCTAACTGGACCAGACGGAGGAGTATTCGGGCCAACTTGTGCAATCTCTTACTCAGACCCAAGAGAATCTCCGCAACTCTTTGGAGAAAGTTCAATTCCTGGAAAGGTCTCTTGCTCCTTTAAGGGCTTCTCACGATGTTGCTGTGGCCGAGAGGGATGAATTAAGAGCTGAAGTTGAGTTGTGGGAGAAAGATTACGAAGCTCTTGAAGACAAGGCAGTCTTCAATCTCAGTTGGGCGTATATGAACTCTCGTCTCGACACATTGACTGAAATGAGCCAAGAGGGTTTTGACCTTAAAGCTGAAATTGAAAAAACCAAGGAGACAATTGAGAAGTCTCAACAAGGCCAAAATCTCTCTTCACCTGAAGGTGAGGTTCCTGTTGCTCAAGTCTCTTCATCCCAAGCTGCTCCTCCTGCCACTGAAATCAACCCCCCGTCTGAAGAAGTTTAAGATCTTGGTTCCTCTTTTTTTTTTAAATTGGTGGTTACCCCCAGTCTCACCGGGTGTAAATTTGGATCCTTTAAGTCCCCAACTGACAACTTAGGGGCACCCAATGTAAAAACCTAAATACAGCTAAAACTAAGTTAATACTTAGTTTATTTTGCCATTTAATATATTAATGCAAGTATGACTTTAATTTCTGTTCAGTTTTTGTTTCACTCTTTAAGTCTTTTGCATGCTTCATTTTTTAGGTTTAAGTTTTACCTCTGAGTTTTGCATATACAATGCTTAGATTATCCGTACCTTTTCGTAGTAGGCACGGTTTGTGAAAGAGGGCCCTTTTTTATCGACACTTAATGAAGAAGACGTCTAAACTTCATAATGGTGTAAGGATGCAATAGAGAGATGGGAATTTTTCACATGTTTCTTTTTAACAATGTTTTTAAAGAAAGTTTTTGTGTTGAACTTTCATAACATTTCACATGTGTTTGCGTATCGTCTAAAACTCATGTTGCAACTGTTTTCTTTTAACAAGTTTGATATAAACTTGTATTTCGTAACTGGTTTCTTGTGTAATAGTTTTTTTGAGTTAATACAAGGGAATAACTATTTTTTTGTTTGTAATAGTTTTTATAAAGGTATAGGTTTTTACCCGTAACTATTTTTATTGACAACAGTTTTTAATAAATACGAGGGTGATGCTTTTTCATTCGTAACTATTTTTTGTTGACAACGGTTTTTTGAATAGGTACAAGGATAATGATTTTTCATCCGTAACTATTTTTATTGATAACAGTTTTCTGTATGAGTACAAAGATTTCATAACTGTTGTTGGTTACAACAGTTTTCTGAATAAGTACAAGGATGATGATCTCTATCCATAACTGTTTTTAGTTACAACAGTTTTCTGAATAAGTATAAAGATATGAATTTCTCCCTCATAACTAATATTTTGCCTTTTAACCTAAACATTCGTTTACATCTACGAACATGTTGAAGGATTTTTGAATCACCCTTTGTGTCTTGAGTCTTTGGCTCTTTTGAATCTGCTCGTATCACTTGACTTGTTGGGATGATGGATCTCCAGGCTCAAACTTTGACTTTTTGATAATCTTCTATGCTTCGTCTTTGCCTTCCATACTGTATAGTCCCCCAAGTGTTTGAGCTTTGAAGAATGAAATCTCGAGCACTTGACTAATCCTTCCTTGTGGTCCTTATCCTGAAATGGAAAAACATACGGGACTCGAAGGTATATAGTTTTTAGATGATGACTGCTTAACCCTTTAAAACGTCCATCAGAAGGTGTAACCCTAGACCGGGAATTCAGTTACTTCCTCGGGTCTTTGTAGGTCTAATATCATCATCTGGTGATGGGTTAGATTTTCTCCTATCATCTAAAACGGTTAGTAAAATTTTAACTATACAAATGCAAAATCGAACGTAGTGATACCTGACCGAGGGTATTCCTTTTTCTTAGAAGTAATACTTCTTTAAGCGGATGGCATTCCAACTGGTTGGTAAGATCCTGCCATCCATGGCTTCCAACTCATAAGCGTCTTTCCTTTTGATGCCTCGGACTTTGTAGGGTCCTTTCCAATTTGGATTCAGCTTTCCCGCACCAGCTTCTTTTGTTGACTGGAAGACTTTTTTGAGAAAAAAGTCCCCAATTTTAAAATATCTGAGGTGAGCTTTTCGGTTGTAATATCATTCTATGAGTTGTTTTTGAGCTGCCATACGTATTAGCACATCTTCTCTTCTTTGCTCAAGCAAATCCAGATTGATCCTTAACTCGTCGTTGTTTGCATCCTCCGTGGTTGTTGTAAACATTATTCTTGGGTCCCCGATCTCCACCGGTATTAAAGCTTCTGAGCCATAAACAAGCGCGAATGAATTTTCTCCCGTAGCTGTTTTTGAAGTCGTTCTGTAAGCCCATAGCACTGCCGGTAATTCATCAGGCCAATTTCCTTTGGCTTTCTCCAACCGTTTCTTTAGGTTGTTGACGATGACTTTGTTTGTCGATTCATCTTGCCCATTAGCCACGGGGTGATATGGTGATGAAGTGTTCGCTTGATTTGCCAACTTTCGAAGAATTCTGTGATTTGAGAGCCTATATGAATTGTACGCCATTATCACATACGATCTCCTTCGGTATTCCAAAGCGGCATATTATGTTTCTCCATATGAAGCTTTTCACTTCTTTTTCTCGCACTTGTTTGAAAGCTTCTGCCTCCACCCATTTTGTAAAATAGTCAGTTAACACGAGTAAGAACTGTACCTTTCCTTTACCTTATGGAAGGGGTCCCACTATGTCCATCCCCCATTTCATGAACGGCCATGGCGATATCACTGGGTGCGATAGTTCTGTTGGTTGATGCATGTTGTTAGCAAATCGTTGGCATTTGTCGCATTTAGCTACGAAGCTTTCAACCCCTTCTTCCATATTGGGCCAATAGTACCCTACTTTGATTAGGGTTTTGACCAAGGATCTCGCCCCTGCATGATTTCCACAATGTCCTTCGTGGAATTCCCTCGTCACGAACTCCGTTTGATTAGGTCTGAGGCATTTTTCCAAGGGACCTCCGAATATTTTACGATATAAAGAATTGCGAATGAGGCAGTACCTTGCAGCTTTTTGGCAAAGTGCTTGAGCTGCTTTTTTGTCTTCAGGTACGGTGCCATTCTACAAAAATTTAAAATTTTGTTCCTCCAATACCAGGTTAAATTGTTAAATGTTACCTCATTCTTATCCTGATCGATTGCTGAATGAAATAGGTGAACGACAATTGCATTGTCTTTATTTGTTACTTTTGTAACTGCTGCGAGGTTAGCTAATGCATCCGCTTCTACATTCTCCTCTTAGGTATTTGTATAACTTTCCATGTTTTGAATTGCCTTACGAGATCTCGGGCCTTTTCAAGATACTATTGCATCTGAGTCTCCCGAGAAATATAAGTCCCCTGCATCTGGTTTACTACTAGCTGAGAGTCATTTTTTATCACGATCTGCTCAATTGAGAGTTCATGTGCCAGTTCAAGCCCTGCAATGATAGCTTCGTACTCTGCTTCATTGTTAGTTATGGGATAACATTTAATAGCTTGCCGTGTCTTTTCACCCGTGGGTGATATTAAGACTATGCCTAGACCGACTCCTTTTACATTAGAAGAGCCGTCAGTAAATAGGTTCCATATACCCGGATTAGCCCCATTAAAAAGTAGTAACTCTTTTTCTACTTCAGGGATGATGTTATTATTAAAATCATCGATGAAATCAGCTAGAATTTGAGACTTTATTGCAATCCTAGGCTGATACATTATGTCATACTCGCTTAATTCTATACCCATTTAGCTAACCTTCCTGATAATTCATGTTTATGTAGAATATTTCTCAATGTATATTAAGTCACAACAATGATTGGATGACATTGAAAATATAGTCTTAATTTTCTAGCTGCCATGATTAGAGCCAAGGCTAATTTTTCTAGATGTGGGTATCGAGTTTCAGCATCTAATAAAGTCTTGCTTACATAATAAATTAGATATTGTTTACATGTGTCTTCCCTTACGAGTACTGCACTTATGGAAATTTCTGCAATGGCAAGATAGATATACAGCATTTCCCCCTCTTTTGGATTTGATAGCAACGGGGGTTTTGATAGATAAGCCTTCAGATCTTTGAGATCTTGTTGACATTCCTCAGTCCATTCGAACTGATTCTGCTTTTTAAGAACTGAAAAGAATTTAAAACTCTTCTCCGAAGACCTAGAAATAAATCTTCCTGAGGCTGCAATTCTGCTTCTTAGTCTTTGAAGTTCTTTTTTGTTCGTAAGTATATCGGCTATTTCCTATATAGCTTTAATTTAAGCAGGATTTACCTCTATTCCTCTATTAGATACAAGGAAACTCAAAAACTTACCTGATTCTACGCCAAAGGCGCATTTTTCTGGATTCAATTTTATATTATACCTGCGTAAAATCTCAAAGGTAATAGAAAGGTGCTGGAAATGATCTTCCGCATGTGTTGATTTCACCAGCATGTCATCGATGTAAACCTCCATCGTCTTTCCCAGATGTTGCTAGAACATCTTGGTTACTAGCCTCTGATACGGGGCTCCAGCATTTTTCAGGCAAAAGGGCATGACTTTGTAATAGTAAATCCCGTTGTTTGTAATAAAGGAAGTTTTTTCCACGTCTAAGGGATCCATTTTTATCTGATTATAACCAGAATACGCATCTAGAATGCTTAACAATTCATGACATGCGGTGGCATCAATCAATTGATCTATATATGGTAATGGAAATGAATCTTTGGGGCATGCTTTATTTAATTTTGTGTAATCTACGCATACTTTCAATTTACCATTCTTTTTAGGCACCACTACAGTGTTAGCTAACTAGTTAGGGTATGTTACCTCTCGTATTGAACCAATTTTCAAGAGTTTTTGTACCTTTTCGTAAGTCTTGGTTCTTGAGTGGTCCTTGCTTTCTTTTCTTCTACTTAACAGGTACGAAGGATGGATCTTCATTTAGCGTATGAGTCATCACTTCTAGTGGGATACCTGTCATGTCTGAATGGGACCATCCAAAGCAATCTGCGTTAGCTTTTAAACAATCAATTAACTTACCTCTTCGACTGGGGCTCAGCCTCGTGCCTATGTCAACTTTCTGTTCAGGCTTTTGTTCGAACAATGGAACAGCTTCGAGCTCTTCCATGGTTGTTTTGATGTGTTTGTCTTCCTCTGGTTCCTAAATGACATCAGGTCTGGAATCTACATCTGTATGTTTTGATACATCTTCTTTGGTGACTTGGTTCACCTTCTCGTTACTATCTTCTTTCGTACCTGTTTGGGCAATAATTTCTTCCATACCTGTTTGGGCAATAATTTCTTCCATACATGTTTGGGAAATGTCTTCTGTTTGGGAGACTTCCTATTCTTTTGATTCTTCCGCTTCTACTTTTTTTGTAATGTACCACGGAATTTATATTCCTCGAAGTTTGCCGATCACCTCTAATCTATTGAATTCTCCATTCGGAAGGGAATTTAATTACCTGATGCAAGGTGGATGGTATTGCTTTCATATCGTGGATCCATGGTCTCCCCATGATTATATTATAGGCCATGTCAGTATCAATGACTTGGAATCTGGTACTTTTGATTACTCCCTTAGCATAAGTGCTAAGTTCAATTTCCCTTTCGTTATAATTGTAGAGTTATCAAATCCTGATATGGCTCATGCTTTTGGTATTACTTGATTCCCCAGTAGCATTTCTTCCACGATGCTTAGCAAAATGATGTTGACTGAACTTCCTGGATCAATCAAAACTTTTTTTCACGTTAGTATCATGTATAAGTAAGGATATTATCAGAGCGTCGTTGTGAGGAAGCATTAATCCGTTGATATATGCATCATCGAAGGATATAATGTCTGCTTCCAAACCTTCACAAATCCGCGTCCCGTGTGTAATTGTGAACTTTGTAGTTCTTTTACAAACCACTTCGTTCACCTCTTCACCTCCGTGTATCACGTTGACTGTTCATTTTGGAGATGGTAGTTTTGGGGGCTCCTGCTTGTTCTTCATGTATTCCTGCTTACCTTTTTCACTAAACAATTCTGTTAGGTAGCCTTGTTTCAATAATTGTTCTACCTCACCTTGTAAAAATCTACAATCTGTCGTTCTGTGTCCATGATCATTATGGAATTCGCACAAAAAATCTGGGTTCCTTTTATTTGGGTTCGACCTCATTTCTTTGGGCATCGAACCTTATCACCCATATTTCTCAATACTGAAATTAGTTCAGAAGTACTTACATTGAAGGTGTGGTCTCTAATTCTTGTATTACCTCTGTTTCGTTCATCCCGATCCTTTCTAGACCTTGATGAGGATGAGCCTGCATCTCTATTTGATGGTCTATATTCTGACCGAGTGTTTTCGAACCTGTGATGAGTTTCTTGTCCCGAAGGTCCCATATAAGGGTCATACATGTTCTTACCTGATCTCCTTTCTAATTCAGAACGTCTGGAACTGATACGATCTTCATCTTTTGAACGAGCAATGGTATCTTCTTCTATACGGAGCTTAGTGATGTACTATAAACGTCATTCCATGTCGTAGCTTGGAATTCTCTCAAGCTTTCCTTGAGTCTTCTCGTGGCTTTTGAGCTTTTATCATTTAAATTACTTGCAAATGCCATGGCTGCCCAATTGTCAAGCACCCTTGGTAACAACATTCTTTCTCGCTGAAATCTGTCCACAACTCACGGAGCAACTATGTGTCTCCTTGTTTGATTTTAAATATTTCCTCCATTCTTTTTTCGACTTTTTCCGCACCAGAATGCGCTTTTATAAAAGAATCTGCAAGCTCAGCAAATAAGTCAAAAGAGTTTTCAGGGAAAAGAGAATACCAGGTTAACACTCCTTTGGTTAGTGTTTCTCCAAACTTCTTGACCAAAACTGACTCAATTTCTTGTTATGTCGAGTCATTGCCTTTCACACCAGTGGTAAAAGCAGTTACATGGTCGCGTTGGTCAGTTGTCCCATCATACTTAGGTATGTCAGGCATCTTTAACTTTTTGGGAATTGGCAAAGGTGTTGCGCTAGGCTTCCAAGGTTGTTGAGAATATCTAACATCGATGCCTTTGATGACAGGTGGTACACCTGGAATTTGTTCGAGTCAATCGTTTTGTTCCTTCACCTATTTCTGCAAGGTTAGTAATAAAGAATGTAATTCTGGATTATTGGACTTACCTGGTCTTGGTTCAAGGGATTCATTAGGAGTTACCCCACTTCCTGAGTTTGCTAACCCGGACTGAGGATTTTCCATGTTTATGGTGTTGTTAGGGGGTGGTGTAGGTGATGCGGCCGGTAACCCCCTCGCAAATTCTTGCAAAGCTTGGCTCACATACTCTGCAATCATTTGCTTCACCTGATCTTGTTCTCCTGTTTGATCGTTACCATTGTTATTGTTGTTGGATCTTTCTGGGGATTGCTCTCTTGAACCTCGTGGGGTTCCTAAAGGTGATGGAGTTCCATCCCTTTGTTGGTTATTGTCGTTGGGGTTCGACATAGTTCAGAGGATATTGTTTGAAAGTACACAGAGATTATCAGGTTCCCCGTAACGGAACCAATTTGTTTTACCAAAGAATTAGATCCTTTCACCAAAGTTGTATTTAGGAAGAACACGGATTTCTGATAACCAAGGTAGAACTAATAATTGTAAGTAAATATGTAAAAGGAAAACAATAAGATGCACGAAAGGTAAATGTATTGCAGTAGTGGTTCGAATGTGTCTTACAAGTTACATTTTCTTCCCTTATATAGGGAATTTCTTAATATAAACTCTACCATTTTCAGTGATTGAGCATTAATGACTAATTATGGCATTAATGTAATGTTACAATGAGTAATTGTAACTGTTGCGTGAAGGTTGTATAACGCGTGGCTCATTAATTGAAGATCTCCGAATTTGCCCTTTATTCCGCCCGGATTCATTATGACCGTGTCTCTTCATCTTCTCAATCAGGTTGAGATTCCCGTAGCTAATTACCTCGTGGGTATGTTGTGCCGTGCCTCTTTTCTTCGTACCTCTTCATAGAGTCCTGTCCAACTGTCGTGTTTTCATTGCTCCACATAGATTGCTGAGTCATCAAGAATTACTACACGTGTGAAGCTCTTTTTTACCAGTACACCCCTACCTCTGCCACGGCCTCATCCGCGGCCTCGACCTCTCGCTGGTCTAGCTGGTGTCTGGTCACCCTGATCGGTAGTGTGTGTCCTCACCATCTATGAGAGATTGAAACAACAAGAATTTTGATTTCCAAAATCAACAGAATTCAAGAAATGAGATTTTTCCTAAGAGTTTTGTAGCCTCTTGAAGATAAGTACAGACGTCTCAGCAAATAACTGCACGGACGACTCACGTGCCAAATAGAATCATTCTCACCTATAAGGCAAGTAAATCGGGAAAACTATACTCAGTGATAACAAGGAAGTCCCTTAATCCGATGAGAGTTCTTAACTATGTGTAAGCTTGTGCAAGTGTCCAAACATAGGCTATACCAGCTAATAAAACATAAGAAAGAAACAGACAACACGTAGAATGTTTTCTCACAACTTCCACAAGATAAGGCTCAAAAAGGTAAACATACCACTACAATAATAACAACAACAGGAATGCCCCTAGGCCATCACAAGTCATCACAAAACAATCCCTGACACAGCCCACCTTGTCTAGCTACACGCGTATAATCATGTTTCCCACCTTTTCACGCCACATGCACAACCCACATATATATATCCCGCCTTGTCACGTCGTATGTGCAATATTAATAGTAATCATGGCACGGAAGAAACCTCGTGCAAAATCCCCATATATACAACCGCACGGCAGAAACCTCGTGCATCACAATAACCACCACCGTACGGCAGAAGCCTCGTGCATCACCTAAAAAAATACAACAGCAAAAATGAAAATAATACTAGATATGGTAAATAAATCAACTCAAGGACCTTCGATCACAAGAAAAGGTAAAACTAGTTAATAAGGAAGAACCACAATAAGGGAAACTAGGCATGATAAGAACAACTCAACAAGGAAGAAAATAACATGTAACAATAGTTGTACACTGTACGGTTAAACAACAAGAAACTAACATGAGTCCAATAATTCCAAATAAGGGTAAGTCCACTAAGGCATAGAACCTCTAATCTTATTCTAAGGTTGGACAATTACGGGAGAAGTACAGTCAGTCAACTAAAGGTAGGCAGCGAGAAGATCGTTATAACTTAAAATAAGGGAGAACATATACAAAACATGAATAACTACGACTTCAAATAGGGAATCAATTAAGGTACATATGAAGAAAATATCTATAAGAGTGAATCATGAAGCATTTAATTCTACTTAAGCGGGTAAAGGTGAAATGAATAATTAAGGAACATAACCATAACAAGAACAACTGCATATTCAATGAATACAAGTACCTAGGAACCCTAAAAGGCCAATTTCCACAAATAAGTCTGAGCACGTATTCGTCACCTCGCGTACATGGACTACAATAAACATAGAAGACTCAAATCCTAAGGGTTAGTTCCCCCACACAAGGTAGTCAAGATACTTACCTCGAAGAAGATAACACGGTACTCTAAAATGAGCTTCTCGGGTGAAAAGACCTTCGAACGACTCAAATCTAACCAAAATAACTTCAAAGCACAAATAAAATTTATAAGAAACTAATCCGGATCATAAAGCCTCAATCTTTACAAAAATCTAGAAATCGATCACAAAAGTCGACCCCCGGGCCCGCAGCTCGAAACCCGACAAAGTTTATAAAATCCGACACCAATTCCGCTACGAGTTCACCCATACAAAAATTATCAAATTCTTATACCATTTCGTCCCTCTAATCGTGATTTTTCATTTTGAAAATTTTCTTCAAAAACTAACATTTTCCTCAACTCAAAACACAAATTAAATGATAAAAATGAAGATAAATCATGGAATATGTTAAATTCTAGGTGAAGAACACTTACCCAATCGTTTTTCTTAAAAAACCATAAAATAAGTTGTAACGACCCGATCGGTCGTTTAGCGTTATCAGACTCCGCTCCCCTAAATGAAACTTCCCATAACGGCTTATTGTGATTTATGACTTGCAGGGGCGGGTGGTCCGGGATTCGGAAGTGTTTAGAGTGCTATAGGAACACTTGGTTCCTTAAGGTTGGCCTTTAAGGCCAAGTTTAACTTCGGTAAACATTTTGGGTAAACGACCTTGGAATCAAGTTTTGACGGTCTGGTAGCTTCGTATGATGATTTTGGACTTAGGCGTATGTTCGGAATGGGTTTTGGATGAGCCGGGAGCGTTTCAGCTCCCAATATTGAAATAAGAGTTCCTTAGGTTCCTATTGTGGTTTGGGGCGTGTTTTTGAGTTATCGAGGTTCGAACAGAATTTCGAGACCGGGAGTAGTTCCGTTATGTCATTTATGACTTGCCTGCAAAATTTGGTGTCATTCCGAGTAGTATAGGTCGGTTCGGCGCATTGTTAGCAAAGTCTAGAAAACTTAAAGTTCCTAAGTTTGGTTCTAGGGGTTTTGAGGTGTAATTTTGAGTTTTAGCATTTTTTGGGTGTTCCGAAGGCTCGAGCGAGTCTGTATTATGATTTGGGACTTTTTGGTATATTTGGACGGGGGCTCGGGTACGCCAGGTGCCTCCCGGACACCACACGAGGCCAAAAATCAGCTGAAATAGCTGATGGTGGACTTGTTCTGGTGTGACCGTAGGTGCGGTTGCCCAGTCGCAGGTGCGGGACCGCTCCAGTTCTAGTATTTCCATCCAGTTCTGGGATTTATACAGTATATTGCGACGCTTCGCGCATTGTCTTGGGGTGTGTATTGATGCAGGAGGGGAGAGTTATTGCTTACGCTTCGCGCCAGCTAAAGGTTCATGAGAAGAATTATCCTGTGCACGATTTGGATTTAGCGGCGATTGTTCATGCTCTTAAGATTTGGAGGCACTACTTGTATGGAGTGTCCTGTGAGGTTTATACAGACCACCGTAGCTTGCAACACTTGTTCAAGCAGAAGGATCTTAATTTGAGGCAGCAGAGATGGCTTGAGTTGTTGAAGAATTATGATACCACCATTCTTTATAATCCGGGCAAGGCAAATGTGGTAGCAGATGCTTTGAGCAGGAAGGCGGAGAGTATGGGTAGCTTGGCTTATATTGCAGCAGAGGAGAGACCTCTAGCCTTGGACATCAGTCCTTGGCCAATCGCCTGGTGAGATTAGACCTTTCAGAGCCCCGTCGAGTTCTTGCACATATGGTTTCTCAGTCTTCGTTATTGGGGGAGATTAAGGCTCGGCAGTATGATGATCCGTGTTTGGCTGAGCTATGAGAGACAGTGGTTCGGGGTAGGGCCAAGGAGGTTATTATTGGCGAGTATGGTGTTCTGAGACTTCAGGGCCGCTTATGTGTTCCTAATGTTGATGGCCTGAGGGAGAGGATTCTAGAGGAGGCACACAGTTCTCGGTATTATGTTCATCCTGGCGCTACGAAGATATATCGTGATTTGAAGCAGCATTACTGGTGGAGGCGGATGAAGAAGGACATTGTGGAGTATGTGATTATGTGTCTTAATTGCCAACAGGTGAAGTATGAGCACCAGAGTCCAGGAGGCCTACTTCATCAGATGCCCATTCCTGAGTGGAAATAGGAGCTCATCACTATGCACTTCGTGGTTGGGTTGCCTCGGACCTTGAGGAATGTTGACGCGGTTTGGGTCATTGTGGATAGATTGACCAAATCGGCACATTTCATTCCAGTGGCTACTACATATACTTCTGAGAGGTTGGCATAGATCTACATTTGAGAGATAGTCTGGTTGCACGGTGTGTCGGTGTCCATTATATTAGATCGAGGTCCTCAGTTCACCTCGCACTTCTGGAGGGCATTGCATAGTGAGATGGGTACCCAGATAGGCCTCAGCACATCATTTCACCCTCATACTGATGGTCAGTCGTAGCTTACAGTTCAGATATTGGAGGACATGCTCAGGGCATGTGTGATTGACTTTGAAGGTCAGTAGGACCAGTTCTTTCCTTTGGCCGAGTTTGCTTACAATAATAGTTATCAGTCCAGCATTGAGATGGCACCATTTGAGGCTTTGTATGGTCAGCGATGTCGTTCTCCTATCGAGTGGTTTGAGCCTGGCGAGGTTAAGTTGTATGGCACCAACCTGGTGAGAGATGCTTTGGAGAAAGTGAAGTTGATTTAGGAGAGGCTCCACACAGCACAGTCCAGACAGAAGAGTTACGCGGATCAGAGGGCGTGTGATGTATCATTTTTGGAGAAAGACAAGGTTCTGTTGAAAGTATCGCCTATGAAGGGTATTATGAGGTTTAGGAAGAAGGGAAAGCTAAGCCTGAGGTTTATAGGTCCCTTCGAGGTGTTGAGGTGAGTTGGGGAGGTTGATTATGAGCTGGCCTTGCCTCCAATTTTATCAGGAGTTCATCCAGTTTTTCATGTATCCATGCTCCGGAGGTACCACGCGGACTTCTCTTACGTGGTTGATTTCAGCACTATTCAGTTGGATGAGAGGTTGGGCTACGAGGAGGAGCCAGTTGCTATTATTGATAGACAGGACCGCCAATTGAGGTCTAAGAGAGTTTCTGCCGTAAAGGTCCAGTGGAAGGGCCAACCAGTTGAGGAGGAAACCTGGGAGTCTGAGGAGGGCATGCGGAGCAGATATCCGCACTTATTCAGCACTTCAGGTATGACTCTAGACCTGTTCGAGGACGAACGTTTGTTTAAGAGGTGGAGAATGTAACAACCCGATCGGTCATTTGGCGTTATCGAACCCCGTTCCCCTAAATGAAACTTCCCATAGCGGCTTATTGTGATTTATGACTTGCGGGGGTGGGTGGTTCGGGATTCGGAAGTGTTTAGAGTGCTATAGGAACACTTGGTTCCTTAAGGTTGGCCTTTAAGGCCAAGTTTAACTTCGGTCAACATTTTAAGCAAACGACCTCGAAATTAAGATTTGACGGTTTCGGTAGCTTCGTATGATGATTTCAGGCTTGGGCGTATGTTCGGAATGGGGTTTGGATGATCCGGGAGCGTTTTGGCGCCCAATATTGAAATAAGAGTTCCTTAGGTTCTTATTGTGGTTTGGGGTGTGTTTTTGAGTTATCGAGGTCCGAATGGAATTCCGGTATCGGGAGTTGTTCTGTTATGTCATTTATGACTTGCCTGCAAAATTTGGGGTCATTCCGAGTAGAATAGGTCGGTTCGGCGCGTTGTTAGCGAAGTCTAGAAAACTTAAAGTTCCTAAGTTTGGTTCTAGGGGTTTTGAGGTGTGATTTTGAGTTTTAGCATTGTTTTGGGTGTTCCAAAGGCTCGATCAAGTCCGTATTATGATTTGGGACTTGTTGGTATATTTGGACAGGGGCTCGGGTGGGCCCAGGTGCCTCCCGGACACCACACGAGGCTAAAAACCAGCTGAAATAGCTGCTGGTGCACCTGTTCTGATGTGACCGCAGGTGAAGTTGCCCAGTCGCACTCGCAGGTGCGACCCCCAGCGGGCAGCCCATCTCTTGTAAGTGCGGAAAAAGTTCCACATGACCGGAGCCGCAGGTGCGGTCTACTCTCCGCAGGTGCGAGCCCAGGCCTCCTCGTCCTTTTCCGCAGGTGCGATCCTTTGCTCGCAGGTGCGAGACCGCAGGTGCGGTCCTCGAGCCGCAGCTGCAGAACCACTTCCAGGCAGTGTGTTTCTTTAAAATATGGGATTTCTTCATTTGTCTTCATTTTCGTCCTCCATTAGAGCACTTGAGAGCTTGGAAAAAGGGCTCCACGACCCAACCACTGAAAGGTAAGTAGACTCCATCCTAGAGTTAGTTAATGCATGCATTCTTAGTATAATTTAATACTTAATTAGTGAGAATTTAGAAATTTGGGTAGTAACTTAGGGCCTTCGAGAATTTAGAAAATTTACCCGTGAATTTGCTATGAAATCATTCAAAAATCGTATATTAATGATCCTTAGGCTATGGGTGAGCGTTTCCTTCGAAATTTTTTGGAATCCGAGCATGCGGGTCCGGGGTTGGATTTTAGGATTTCTTCAAGAATTATGAATTGGACTTAGTAGTAGGAGTATTTCCATACTTTGAGCATAAATTGATGAATTTGTATAACATTTGGCTAGTTCCGAGTCCTCGGGTGTAGAGTTCGGGGTTTCGGGCGCGTTCTTGATCCGGGGAGTGGATTCGACACGAGGTGAGTCTCCTTTCTAACCTTGTAAGGGGGAAACTGTCCCCCTAGGTGATTTCAATGTTATATGTGATAATTGTGGGGGATAAGTACGTACAAAGTGATGAGAGTCTGTACGTAGCGGCTATTATTGTTATGTTCGGGTAGTTAGGCCTACACCATGCCTTATGTTTTCCTTGAAATGAACTATATGCTTAGTGAATTAATGTTACATGCGCTTGTTTCCCTGAGATCGTGGAATTAAAGAAATTTTAAGGATTTGATCACGAAGAGTAATTTATAAAGAACAAATGTGTGGATTGCGTGTGCATGGGACCGCTTCGCAATTTACATTCCGCGAGCGGAGTGTTATTTCCCTCACTCTCATGGGAGCGGGCCGTATGCCATGGCGAGATTTAAAGATATATATATTATGGTTCGGGCCGTTCGACTCTCGGCAATGCGCAGATATGATCATTATGATGGCTCAGGCCGGTTGTCCTTATCCTGTATGCGCATGTTAAATTGTTAAGAATTCTTTTATGGATTTGGAGTGTTCAGATATATTTTTAAGGGAAAGAAAAGAATAATGAAGTAGGAATTGTATATTTACTTCCAGTATTTATTTGAATTACTATTATTTTAAATGTTTACTGCTTTTATCATCCTTATATGTCTGTTACTGATATTATATCTTGCTAATCATTTTGTTGGACCTTAGTGAGTGTCAAGTCGACCTCTCGTCACTACCTCTTCGAGGTTAGGCGGGATACTCACTGGGTAAATATTTGTTTATGTACTCATGTTGCACTTCTGTACTTAATTGTACAGCATCTGAGGCTGGTGCATCTAGTTATCAGACCGGAGCTCGATACTGATCATAGTCGTACCTGACTTCACGGTGAGCTGCTTCTCCTGATGATCCTCGGCAGCACCATGGAGTTTTCTTTTGCTTATTTCCCGTCTATTTCCTTCAGACAGTGGGATTGTATATTATATCTTTTGTATATTCTGTTAGTATGCCCGTAGGACTTGTGACACTAGTTCCCGGCACACACGTGATAGTTGTTATGGATTTCGGGTTGTATATATATTGGCTCACGCCTCTTCATGACTGCTTTTGATTAAAACTGGCTACTTATCCTTGTCGATTCATGTTTTAAGTTTTAAAAACTGAGTATATGTTAAAGTGTTTAATCTAATAAGAAAGAATCCTTAGTAAATTGAGAGTTGGCTTGCCTGATCCTTTTGTTGGGCGCCATCACGACCTAAGTTAGGATTTTGGGTCGTGACATAAGCTCCCAAAACAGAAGTCCAAAACTCAAAATATGAAGAAAAATAGCCAACCCTCGACTTAAATGTTCTGCCAGAAATTCCGCATCTGCGGACAAGAAACCAAATATGTGATGCCGCATTTGTGAGAAATAGTCCGCATCTGCGAACTTGTCTAACCAGGAAAGGGACCGCATCTGCGGATTTACAGCCAGACGAGCGGCACCGCACAAGCGAAAGGGAAGCCGCAGAAGCGAGATTCCTCGAGGTGCGATCGTTGAATCGCAAAAGCAGCATTCGCACCTGCGTGCCAGCCTCCACAGAAGCGAGCAAGCTCCCAGGCCTTCATGACAGCAGAAGCGGCCAAGCTCACATAGAAGTGGAGCCGCACCTACGCTCCAAAGCGTCGCAGGTGCAAAACACCAGAAACAGACCTGCTCAAACTAGGAAAACATCCAAAACTCAACCAGAACATGCCCGGGACCCCCGTGATCCCCGGGGCCCCTCCAAGCATACCAACAAGTTCTATAACCTAACACGGACTCGCTTTGGACCTCGAATCACATCAAAGAACGACAAAACTATGAATCGCACCATGAACCTAACTTATGAACTTCCAATTCTTCCAACTTCTAACACTCATGCCGAAACCTATCAAACAAACCGGAAATAACATCGAATTTTGCAGACAAGTCCCAAATAACATCAGGAAGCTATTCCAACTCTCGGAATCACATTCCAACCCCGATATCACCTAAGTCAACTATTGGTCAAACATCTCTACTTTCCAAACTTCAACTTTCGCCGAAATACTTCAAATCACCCTACGGACCTCCAAAATCAACTCTGGACGCACGCCTAAGTCAAAATTCATCATACGAAGCTACTCAAGGTCAAATGCCGCCGAGCGGGACTTAAATTCTCAAAATTATAGGTCGAGCGTTATAGTTCAAATGGGAAATAATTAAGTTATTCATTGTTGGCTTGTCTACAACGGTGATGGATGCCATCGTGCCCTGATATGGAATTGGGTCGTGACACACCGGACCATCAAAATACGGATTCGGGTCTGTCTACTCAAAACATTGACCAAAGTCAACTCAAATGAATTCTTAAGGCAAAATTCTTATTTTTATCAATTTTAACATATAAGCCTTCTAGAAGAACACCTGAACTGCACACGCAAATCGAGGAAGGCTAAAATGAAGTTTTTGAGACCTCGAAACACAGAATTAAGTTCTAAAATATAAGATGACCTATCGGGTCATCACAAATTCTCAATCATTAGTCAATAATTCAACTTAGAATTTATTCCAATTTTATAATGTCATACTTTTAATTTTACAAGTTATCATGCTTCCTTTTCAGTTTCAGCAAGAACACATAACCCTTGAAAACTTATTTAATATTGACAGATAGTATTTAAGACAATGTCAAATGAATACAAAATCAAAGTACAATAACATTTCAGGAAAAAAACACTCAAAAAAGATACTAAAGCAAGTTAGTGAAGGAAGCGAGTTCAAATATATATATATATATATATATATATATATATATATATATATAAAGTTCAAAAGTAGCATGGAAGGAATTTATATGTTTATTATACATTATTCAATAATAACATAACTTACAGAAGGTAAAACTTTAATTAATTTTGTTTAAATTTTAATTAATTTTAAAATCCTAAATATAAAGACATAGGTCAAATATGAAAATTTTAATAAGTAAAATTACAGTTAATCTCAAGATATTGTGGAGTAAATATTAAGATAACAACACTAAAGACTTATAGTTATTTTGTGATAAAAATTTTATACTCAAAGACTCTTTTTTTACGTGTCTTCTTGACAAGTAAGCGAACGATTAGCCTTAAAGTTTTTCTAATTTTAGTACTACCAATTTATACTTATATTACGTATTTTAATTAGGAAAGAATTTATGTAAGGTAAATTTTAAGTGATTTTAAATTCTTACATAGTAGGACTATATAAAAATATTTCAAAATTAATAACGAAAATTTTAATTGATTTCAAAGTCTTAAATTTTAGAAACTTAAATTACAATTTTGTCAAATGTAAAATCTGAGGTGTAGTACATTTTTGTTCAGGGCCTTCGTACTTTTAATATAGTATAAATTTGATTCATTGGATTAAAAATGATATATACAAAACTATAATACAAAATGTTTTCATTTTATTTTATAATAGATAAAGTTGAATGTGTATATTTTTTTTCAATTTTGCCTTTGGCCTTCTTAAAGACTTAAGGAGGATACCTGTGGAGAAGGGCCTTTATGTCATTTACTTGATTTATTTCGGGATGGCTAACCGAGATAAGAAAATACTAAAATTGTAGTATTATTATGAAATATTATATTATGTAGTGGATGTCTATAATTCCTAAAGAAGTTACTCCATACTCTTCTCCATTAACCTCCAACTACTTCTTAACATTATAATTGTAACTCCCACACTTCCATAACCTCATCCATGATCTTCTCCCATGATCTCAATAAGTTAATATCATCGTTACAACCCAAAATCTCTGTGAAGGAGTCGTGATGGAACCTAGTCTCTAAAATTGGGTAAGCCTAATACATACCGAAATGATAACGATTCTACTAGACAGTTGTAGAACATGAACCAGAAACTTCTAAATAAACCAATAGTCTAAACATGATATAATATCCCAAAACTGGTAGTACAAGTCATAAGGCTTTCTAGGAGTAATTATACATAATGAATACATCATTGTTCCAGATTAATATGAAACAATGAAAATAAATACAATAGAAGGTGACTTCGGAGCCTACGAACGTCCAGCAGGTGCACCTTGAAATCTCCAGGCGCACAAGCATGAATCTCAAAAACAACTCGATTCGAAGTACCTGGTTCTGCACAAAAATGTGCAGAAGCGTAGCATGAGTACACCACAGTAGTACACAGTGAGTATCAAGCCTAACTTCGGTAAAGTAGTGACGAGGCCAGGCCAAATCACCTACCGAACATATAAACCTGTGCAGGATGTGATATAAAGCTAACAAGGAAGAAATATCAAGGTAATGTCAATATCAGAAAGAATTCAGATTACAAATAGTAGTAAAGATAAGGGAGACACAAATGGCAACGAGAAATGACTAAGTAATTAAGCAGCAACAAAGTCGGGGTACAGATGTAGTATAAATGTGCTCTAGTAAGGAAACCGATATCAAGTCAACCAATCAAATCATTTCTAATACACAATTTCAACAATCCCACTTATCGTAATCTCATATCACAAAATCACAACTTCCAAACCTTTAACACACACGGCAACGTGTGCCCAAATTTTCCATTTCACACGGAAAAATCAACGTGCTACTCGGTACATAATATCTGTGACAAATGCTAATTAGGATGTTCAAGGGATTTTATTTATATATCGGCAAGTAAAACAACATTTTCTGAACCAAGTAGGAAATTAATGAGAAAAATGAATTTATTTTAGAAATCATTTGGGTGAAGAAAATAACCTTTTCAAATAAAATACAACATTGGATAAGTTATTGACTTTAATATGGAATTTATTAAATTAAAACATAATAACAATTTATTTTTAAGTACAATAAAAACATTAGACAGGGTAAGGAGATTAAGTTGAGAAATAAATTGTAACGACTCGGTCGGTCGTTCTGAGAGTTTAGCCTTATTTCTCCTATTTCTGCTATTATGTGTTGTTCAACTCATTTATATTGTGTTGGGTCGATTGGCTCGGGTTTGGAGTGGTCGTGGTGTGAAATGAGACACTTAGTCTCCTAAGAAGGCTTAATAGTTGGAAAAAAATTAACTGGAAATTGACTTATGGGTATATGACCTCGGAATAAGGATTTTATGGCTCGGATGGCTTCATTAGGTGATTTGGGACTTAGGGGTGTGTTCAGAATGTGGTTTTGATGTCTAGAGTAGAATTAGGCTTGAAATGGCGAAATTGCGTTTTTGGCGATTTTTGATCGGCAGTGGAAAATAGGCTATCAGGGTCGGAATGGAATTCCAAAAGTTGGAACAGTTTCGCAGTGTCATTTTGGATGTGTGTGCAAATTTTCAAGTCATTCGGACGAGGTTTGATAGGTTTCGGTATCGAAAGTAGAAGTTGGAAGTTCTTAATTTCATTAAGCTTGAATCCGTATGTAATTTGGTATTTTGATGTTTTTATGAGTGTTTCAAAGATTCGACTAAGTTCGTATGATGTTTTGGAACTTGATGCTATGTTTAGTTGAGGACTCGGGGGCCTCAGGTGAGTTTCGGATGGTTAACGGATCATTTTTGGATGTTGGTTGATTGTTAATATCTGCTGGTGTGAGTTTTTTGGGTTTTGCTGCATCTATCAAAAATTGAACTCGGGGGTAGTTCGACCTCGGGGGTACTCGGGGGGTAGTTCAACCTCGGGGTGGTTCATAATCGAGGGCACAATCGAGGTCAAAATCGAGGGTAGGCCGAGGGCAGCTTAGACAGAAACCTTAAGTTATAAAATAAGGAGACTTTATCCCATTTTTCATTTTTGACGAATTGGAGCTTGGGTAGAGGCGATTCTTTGGAGATATTTCAAGGAAAGCATTGGGATAAGTGATTACTTAGTTTTGGCTAAATCCTATGATTTTTTCTTTAATTTCATCATCTAATTTGTGACTTGGGGTGAAAAATTTAGGAAAAAGAGGAAGTGTTCTTGAGGTGGATTTTTAAGGTTTTGAACAAGATTTTGTTGTCGGATTTGAGCAAATTTGGTATGTACGAACTCGTGAGAGTGTAAGGATTCCAGTTTTGTGATTTTTATCGGAACCCGAGACATGGACCCGGGGTTCGAGTTCGGCCAATTTCGGGATTTTTGGTTATTTTTGATATTTTTGAACGGGCTTTGATCCTTACTATATATTGATGATGTAAATATGACTTCGCTTAGAATTTTAAGCAATCGGAGGCCAACTCTACAGGCAAGAGCATCGCGGATTAGTATTTGGAATGGTTTGAGGTAAGTAATGGTTGTAAATCTAGACCCGAGGGTATGAAACCCCGATATTTTGCATTGTTTGATAAATGAGGTGACACACATGCTAGGTGACGGACATGTGGGCGTGCACCGTAGGGATTTGTGACTTGGTCCGTCCTGTAGCGGCTATCAAGCCATGTAATTGATTTGAAATCATATGGCATTCTGTATTATCGAGATTTATACTATATTTTGGGCTGTATGCCATGTTTGGGGCCTTGTGCCGACCTGTTTGGACCCTCAGGGGTATTTTACCACTATTATCACACTGTTTTGATAGAAAAAATATATAATCTTAGATATGTTCATTGTTTATTCCTGTTATCCTCCTGTTTTAAATAATGAAAGATATTGTTGGGCTGAGTCCCTGTGATTTATATCGAGTTGCCCGAGTGGCTTGTGAGGATGATGACTGAGTGAGGCCGAGAGCTGGATTGTGAAGATAGTGATGGATCAGGCTGCACGGCGTTATATATATATATATATATATATATATATCTGGATCGGGTTGCACGCTGCAGCGAGGTATATTGGATCGAGTTGCACGCCGTAGCGATATAGATCTTGGGTTGTAGGAGCCCCTCCCGAAGATTGTACACCCCCAGTGAGCGCAGTCGACTATTACGGATAAGTTTGTATGCCGCAATGGATTACCATTATGGATCGGGCTATACTCCGCAGCGGGTTACTATTATGCATCGGTTTGTATGCCGTAGAGGGTTATTATATGGACTGGGATGCACGCCGCAGCGGTTGTTATATGGTACTTGTTGAGCGAGAGTGATGAGGGTGAGCATTGACTTATGAGAGTAGAGTCACGAGTAACTGAGGGGCTTGCCCAAGAGGCTTTATTTGTGAGTGACACTGTGCCCGAGGGGCTTATATCTTTATGAAACTACTGTTTTCACTCTTCTTTACACTGAGCCTCTAATGAAAACGTTGACCCAATGTTTTATACGAGATTTTAATGGAAAACTGGAGATTTTTATGAAATATTCGGAAGTGTAGATTTCTGACTCGATTAAAGTTATTTTCACTGTTGCTTATTATACTGCTTTACATGATCTCTAAATGCTCGTCACTGCACTCAATTCTTTAGTTATGTTCTTACTTACTGAGTTGGCAGATTTAGGTACCGGGGCTAAGCGATAGTTGATCTACCCCATTTGGAGCATTGTTCGGAGATTGTGAGGTAGCTACTCGGCGTCTGCAGCCTGCCCTTTCTCCTTCCTACTCTATCGTTTTACTTTATTTCCCATACTTGTTGTCGTAAAGAATTAGTATCAGATTGTATCACTTCTTAGATGCTCATGACGGATGACTCCAGATGTTGGGGCAATGTTTTGATATTTCGACCATTCTTTATTGTCTTGAAATGCTAAAAAGCGAATATTATTAAGAAATTTCGGATAATTTATGTATTAAATGGAAAACCATTATATTATTTTCAGCGAATTGGCTATCCTAGTACCACGATAGACGCCATCACCGCTAATTTAGATTTGGGGTCGTGACAAGTTGGTATTAGATCCTAGGTTGCATAGGACTCACTAGTCATGAGCAGGTTTAGTAGAGTCTTGCGGATCGGTACAGAGACGTCTGTACTTATCTTCGAGAGGCTGCAGAACCCTTAGGAAAAACCTCACATTTTTGAACTCCTGTCGTGCGAATCCATTTATTCTGCGAAAAGCGTAACTCTTTGAATTCCTATCATGTATTCGAATGCGCATGTGAGCGCTCGGTATCAGCTGTGCATCGATGGATTGTGCTTTCCATGGGTGAGATGTTTTAGCATGTTGATTATGGGCCAGTCTGGAGGACTTGAGGCAAGATTTTGTCTTTGGCTTGAGTGTTGAGATTTTGCTTGTGTGAGCACGTGCATTTGGGACTTATATATCCGTTTGTGTCCTTACTAATGAGATTTTTTGAATAGATGACTACGTGGTGAGTGTGATTTGATGGTTAGATGTGTTCAGGTTGTTTGATGGTGACAAAAAGAATTGACGGGAGATGTAGCAAGACCATTGAGTATTTGACTTCTGTCTTGACTTAGCATATGGCCTCGAGTTGTGAGTGTATTGAAGGACCTCTCGTGTAGTTTAGTTGTGGAGTGAAGTTGATTTTTCCTGTTGTGTTATGAGTTGTTGGTGATGTTTGGTGGGCTGCCCAATGCACTAGCAGCGTTCATATATTTGATTAACGGTGTATTCCAGCCATAATGGCACTCCTTTGTTATTGTATTCACTGATGGCATCCTAGCGTGCTCACGTAGCCAGGGTTAGCATACTCAACATTTGAGGATAGTATTATAAGGATTCAGGGAGGAGAAGCTCTATGTAAAGTTCTCTAAGTGTGAATTTTGGCTCAGTTTAGTAGGCATTCTTGGGACATGTGGTGTCCAGTGAGGGTATCCATATGGTCAAACGAGCGCGGGTAGAGCTTCCAGAAGCTCAAGAGTTCTTTGACCACAGCTCCAGTGTTAGTTCTACCATCAGCTTCAGGTTCTTATACCACGTATTGTGATGCCTCGAGGGTACGCGTTGGATGTGTTTAGGTGCAGAAGGACAAAGTGATTGCGTAATAGCTATGATTTTTTGGAAGGGTATAGAGAGAGATCAGTTTGAGGATAAGAAGGATTCCCGCAGGGTGTCCTGTGGTTGTGTGATCCTTAGTTGGTTTTGTAGAAAGTCCTCTTTTATCAGTAATTGATATATGTTGCAATTTGAGTTTAGATCGCTTGTGGGAGTTGGCATGAACATTACAATGGTGAATGCGAGATATGCATACGATTTGAGATATTAGATGGTTTGTGTCATATGAGCTTATGAAGGATTTAGTTGAATCTCACTACGGTATGGTGGCAGTGATAGCGTATGGGCATTGTGAGTTATTGTTTGTTCTTTGGCTTTGAGCCAAGTGGGGGAGTCTACTATTGATAAGTTGCTTGCGCGGCTAAGTGTCGTATCAGTTTTAGTTTGAGGTATACTGGCGAATCAGTTATGACATACAAGGGTTGAGATCGGGGATGACTCGAGTAATGGAAATTTTTGGATACAGGTTGTAATGTACTCTATGGGTAAATGGGTCTATTTGAATGATTGAGTTGTAATTGTAAAGGGTGTAGCGTGTGCGGAGTAGGAAATTGCTTGGTTGCTTAGTGGTGTGGGTTACTTCCTTGGGTGTTGGTGTGTTAATGGGGTGCAGGCCCTTCGGTCTGTTTGATCAGTTTAATTGAGAGTTTCATAAAGTGAATGGCTCTAGAGAATGGTTCTGACGGATTCAAGGTTATATGTAACAATTGGGAATCTTCAAGATGTGCATTTGGCTAGAAACTGAGATTTACGTTTGAGGGTGTCAATACTTGTGGCATTTCTACATTATCGTGGATTCTACATATCAGTATCAGGAAAGTGAAGGTAATGGCTTTAGATTTGCATGAAGTCTCTTTAGGTAAGTAATTTGAATGTGGTGCTTCTGGGGATATTTGAGAGAGTATTCAGCGGCTTATGAGCCTCAGACAGTATGGTTTTATGCTTGGGTCTCGTATGGTGAGTCTGGGTCGAGAATTGTGGCATTATGGCAAGGGGAAGCATCTACTCGAGGGTTAGTCAGAAGGAACTTAGATAAATGGGATAGCTTGGTAGTAGGTTGGATCGCCATGGTAAGGGATATGATTAGTTCTTTGGGTGTTTATGAGGTAATGAGCTTTTATAGGTGTCTCTTGGCAATTCTCTTGGGAATTGGTGACCTGCGTAGCTTGGTTGAGTTAGAAGGATTCAGTCCTGACGGTTTGGTGTCGTACAAATGGGATTTGGAGAGTTCTTGATGGTTTTTACCATAGTTAGAGATGTATATTTTCTACTGGCGTGAGGAGCATGTGATGTATAGTGATTTTGCTTCTAGATGGGATCAAATGGAAAGTCCTTGGCTACTAGGGTACGTAGTTGCTTGTGGCTCATAAGGGATTATGAAGTTCTCATATTTATCATAGGATGTCATGGTGTAGGCGGTATGTTGTGTAGGGTTGAGATTTGCATGTGTGAGGTCACAGTTTAGTTCGAGAAGGAAGGTCATAAATTCTTAGGCAGCATGGGCAGTTTAAGATGACTAGGTAGATGATATCACTAATTGGTTTGACTTGATGAGGGTATACATTTCAGAAAGGGCAATGTGTTTGAGTTAAGGGTGCTTCATTGGTATTGCGACACTCTCTTGTTGGATCGACTGTTGATATTCAAGGTTGCTTGGTGACACGGAAGAAATATAGGGGTATCCCTTGTGGAATGAATGAGTATTAGAGGTCTGTTATATATTCGAGCGGTGGAGTTGGGATCAGATATGGTGATTCGTACGCTTCATGGACTTTGAGACTGAGAGTTCTCATAAACAGGTCATTTTGCGATTGTGGACTGTGAAGGTGCGAGCAAAGCTAGTCAGATGTTAGTATGTGCCATGATTTAGTCATTGTGAACTTTTGGAGAGTTATCTATTTGTTGCGGGTGACCAGAGTTGATTTAGGATCCATTAGTAGGCCCAGTATGGGTGTGTGTTTTACACCGGGTTGGAATTGTTTACTTCGAATTGTAATTATTGAGGGATGTACCATTTGACTGTCATTGAGTTTATTCGTGTTCTGGAGTGATCTATGAGTTAACCTTCGTTGTTGCGAGGAGTTGTGATTGTTGGGTATAGGCACATATGGTGCGGTTCTAATTGGTCTTTATAGCTGGATTTGAGTAAGGTAAGTAATTGGGTATTGCGGGATTGAGACGTATTGGTTATGTTCTTTCGGGTTTATGTGGCACAGTATCGTCCGATTTCCCTGTGGTTATGGCAGTGAACTTTGAGTACTTGATGTCGAATTTCGCATGGTTATTGATTTTGAGCAAGGTGGCTTGAAGTATTTCATGTTGACCAGCGTTTGGATGGGATCGCGCTTTGTAGCAGAGTTAAGTAGAGGTATGATCCTCGGTGTCGGATTCGTGTGTTTTGGTTTCACTATGTGTACCAGGCTCTTAGCATGGTGTTGTGATGGTACATGTTGAGCTGACAGGGATAGTCCTCTCGTGTGAATCTTTTATATAATTTAATTACATTGGGATGTTGCTATTGAGTGCACGAGTTGCACAGGTTATGGCTTTAGATTGTATTGATGTGTCATGTCATCAGAGTGGTCGTGTTGGATGAGAAGAGGTCATTGGACCTAAATACTGTCAGTATTGACTACAGCATAGTTGGAAGGATAATATCGGGAGTCGGCATAGAAATCTGCTATAATTCCGATCGGAGAAGGGTGAGCTTCTTTCATCGTCGGCAGTATATGAAAGTGTAAGAGCGAGGAATTGCTTGATAAGAGGTTATGTACCGGTATTGGGTTGTTTTGAGCAACTATTGTGATTAGGAGTTATCGCTATGAGTGTTTGAGCCATGTGGTATATCGTGGGATTACATCTTGGGTTACAGATATGTCTTGATACAACGTGTTCAGATCTATTCAGTTATAGATGTGGGATTTTGATCTTATAGATTATTTCAGAAGTGGAAATTCAGTTCTAAGGTTTATGGGTTAGGTTGGATTTCAAAATTTCAGCTATGTTCTGCTATTGGACCTATATGGAATAGGGTGACGTGGGATCACCCCTAGGTATGTGCATGGTAGGTTACACATCAATTTTAGTGGTTTTTGGAACAATTCTGGGCACGTTCGAGGACGAACGTATGTTTAAGTGGGGGAGAATGTAACGACCCAATCGGTCGTTCCGAGAGTTTAGCTATGTTTCCCCTGTTTCTGCTTTATTAAGTGTTGTTCAACTCATTTATGTTGTGTTGGGTCTATTGGCTCGGTTTGGAGTGGTCGTGGTGTGAAATGAGACACTTAGTCTCCTAAGATGATTTAATAGTTGGAAAAAAATCAACTGAAAGTTGACTTATGGGTAAATGACTCCAGAATAAGGATTTTATGGCTCAGATATATTCTTTAGGTGATTGGGACTTAAGTTTGTGTTCGGAATGTGGTTTTGATGTTCGGAGTAGAATTAGGCTTGAAATGGTGAAATTGAGTTTTTGGCGATTTCCGATCGGTAGTGGAAAATAGGCTATCTGGGTCGGAATGGGATTCCAAAAGTTGGAACAGTTTCGTAGTGTCATTTTGGATGTGTGTGCAAATTTTCAAGTCATTCGGACGAGGTTTGTTAGGTTTCGGCATTGAAAATAGAAGTTGGAAGTTCTTAGTTTCATTAAGCTTGAATCTGTGTGTAATTTGGTGTTTTGATGTTGTTTTGAGTGTTTCGTAGGTTCGACTAAGTTTGTATGATATTTTGGGACTTGATGGTTTTTTAGTTAAGCTCCCGGGGGCCTCAGGTGAGTTTCGGATGGTTAACGGATCATTTTTGGACGTTGGTTGATGGCTGATATCTGCTGGTGTGAGTTTTCTGGTTTTTGCTGCATCTGTCAAAACTCGACCTCGGGGGTAGTTCGACCTCGGGGGTAGTTCGACTTCGGGGTGGTTCATAATCGAGGGCAGGATCGAGGTCAAATCGAGGGTAGGCCAAGGGCAGCCTAGACAGAAACCTTAAGTTATAAAATAAGGGGACTCATCCCATTTTCCATTTTTGACGAATTGGAGCTTGGGTAGAGGCGATTCTTGGAAGATATTTGAAGGAAAGCATTGGCGTAAGTGATTCCTACTTAGTTTTGGCTAAATCCCATGATTTTGTCTTTAATTTCGTAATCTAATTTGTGACTTGGGGTGAAAATTTTAGGGAAAAGAGGAAGTGCTCTTGAGGTGGATTTTTGAGGGTTCGAACGAGATTTTGTTGTCGAATTTGAGAAAATTTGGTATGTACGAACTCGTGAGAGTGTAAGGATTCTAGTTTTGTGATTTTTATCGGAATACGAGACGTGGGCCCGGGGGTCGAGTTTGGCTAATTTCGGGATTTTTAGTTAATTTTGCTAATTTTCGAATGGGCTTTGATCCTTAGCATATATTGATGATGTAAATCTAATTTTGATTAGATTTGGAGAAATCGGAGGCCGATTCGAGAGGCAAGAGCATCGCGGATTAGTATTTGGGCTGGTTTGAGGTAAGTAACGATTGTAAATATAGACCTGAGGGTATGAAATCCCGGTATTTCGCATTGTTGGATAAATGAGGTGACGCACATGCTAGGTGACGGGCGTGTGGGCGTGCACCGTAGGGATTTGTGACATGGTCCATCCTGTAGAGGCTATCAAGCCGCGTAATCGATTTGAAATCATATGATATTCTATATTTTCGAGATTTATACTATATTTTGGGCCGTATGCCATGTTTAGGGCCTTGTGCCGACCTGTTTGGACCCTCAGGGGTATTTTACCACTATACTCACACTGTTTTGATAGAAAAAAATATAATCTCAGTCATGATTTATATCTGTTCACTGTTTATTCCTGTTATCCTCTTGTTTTAAATAATGAAAGATATTGTTGGGCTGAGTCCTTGTGATTTATACCGAGTTTCCCGAATGGCTTGTGAGGATGATGTCTGAGTGAGGACGAGAGCCGGATTGTGAGGATAGTGATGGATCGGGCTGCACACCACATCGTTATATATATATATATATATATATATATATATATATATATCGGGCTTCACGCCACAGCGAGGTATATTGGATCGAGCTGCACGCCGCAACGATATAGATCTTGGGTTTTAGGAGACCCTCTCGGAGTCTGTACACCCTCAGTGAGCGCAGTTGACTATTATGGATTGGGGTGCATGCCGCAGCGGGTTACCATTATGGATTAGGGTGAATGCCGCAACGGGTTACCATTATGGATCGGGATGCATGCGGCAGTAGGTTACTATTATACATCGAGCGGCACGCCGCAACGATTGTTATATGGTACATGTTGAGCGAGAGTGCTGAGTGTGAGCATTGACTTATGAGAGTAGAGTTACGAGTGACTGAGAGGCTTGCCCGAGAGGCTTTATTTGTGAGTGGCACTGTGCCTGAGGGGCTGATATCTTTATGAAACTACTGTTTTCACCCTTCTTTACACTGAGCCTCTAATGAAAACGTTGATCCAATGTTTTACACGAAATTTTAAATGGAAAACTGGAGATTTTTATGAAATATTCGGAAGTGTAGATTTCTGACTCGATTAAAGTTATTTTCACTGTTGCTTATTATATGGATTTACATGATCTCTAAATGCCCGTCACTGCACTCAAGTCTTTAGTTATTGTTGTTACTTACAGAGTTGGCGTACTCACGTCACCTTGTGTGCAGATTCAGGTACCGGGGCTGAGCGATAGTTGATCTACCCCTTTTGGAGCATTGTTCGGAGATTGTGAGGTAGCTGCTCGGCCGCAGCCTGCCCTTTCTCCTTCCTACTCCATCATTTTACTTTATTTCCCAAACTTGTTGTAGTAAAGAATTAGTATCAGACTGTATCACTTCATAGATGCTCATGAAGGATGACACCAGATGTTGGGGCAATGTTTAGATATTTCGACCATTCTTTACTGTCTTGAAATGCTAAAAAGCGAAAATTATTATGAAATATCGGATAATTTATGTATTAATTGAAAAACCATTATGTTATTTTCAGCGAATTGGCTAGCCTAGTATCATGATATGTTAGATTTGGGGTCGTGACATCAATTAAAGTAAAATATGACAACTATTAGAAATGGTAAAGTACTAAATAAAACGACGAGTTTTAACTTAAAAGTCACATAAGGTAAGCACGTTATTAGTTCTTTTATTTAAAATCGCTATATTACTAACAACTCAGCAGGATATGAGGTAATGACTCAGCGTAGTAAATTCATCTTGAAAATCAATTCACCCAAACAATAGTATTAGGAAAAGAATATAGGAAATGACGGTAAATGCAATAAATCATTGACACCAACTCAATCCTCGAAAACCAATGAAAAATCGGAAATACAGATTCCGAGAGTCTTGTACCAAAGAACCAAATACAATACAACAGGGAATACAAAACACATAAACTGTTGCAGTGCGCAACCCGATCCGACCGTACAATACTATTCACCATTATTCCAACATGTGAATGTTAATGGTAATAAATAAATATATGTTGCGGCAGGCAACCCGATCCCACCATATATCAGAGTCAATATCGTAATTCACCCTTATTTCATCATATCATTTCACCCTTATTTCAGTCTTGCGGCGTGCAACCCAATCCAACTATATCAATGTCATAATAATAAACAAAATATGTTGCGGTGCACAACCCGATCCCACCATACAATGCCAATATCATAATTCACCCTTATTTCACCATAACAATTCATCCTTATTTCACCTGTTGCAGCGTGCAACCCGATCCCCTGTATAATAATTTAAATCAACGGCAACAATTCAGTAACTCAATTTACAACTACAACCAAGGGTATGAGTACACGTCAACAAAGGAACCACGTAAATATCAAATGAATTCAACAAACTTTACAAAAATGACAGGGCAGGTAAGGCACACGATAACTAAGTATGCAATCGCAACAATTAGGACATGTAGCAGATAATCACAGATCCATAGAAGAAATTCAATAATTAAGAGGTAACAAGACAATAAGGAGGGCAATAATTTCAACTAAGGCATATAAGATCCAAATAACGAGTAGGAGGTACAATAAGTGCTAACAATGTTAAATAGAGCATGTAAGAGTAGAATAAAAACGAGATATCACGTGTTATGACAATCCAATTAAAGGCATGGGAAGAGATTAGATACTCTGAACCGCTCTATTACCACATATAGACCGTGTACCGCTCGTCACCTTGCGTACACGGGTTTCACATAACAAGATAGCACAATTAACTCAATTCCTAAGGGGTAGTTTCCCCACACAAAGTTAGACAAGACATTTACCTCAATTCGGCCAAATGAATACTCAATTAAGCTTTTTCTTTACCAATTCACCACTGCTCGGCTCAATATAGCCATGGACGACTTAAATATATCATACAATACAAGAGAAGACAATTTCAATTAACAAAGTTATGATCCTTATTCAATTTGCAAAAAGTCAACAATAGTCAACCCCTATGTCCGCATGTCAGAACTCGATAAAATTCACAAAACCCGAACACTCATTCCGATACGAGTTCAACCATACCAAAATTATCAAATTCTGATACCAATTCGTCCTTCAAATCATCATTTTATATTTTGAAAGATTTTACAATTTCTCCCAAATTTTCCTTTAAATTCTCATGGATTTGATGTTAAATCTAAGGTACAATCACAAAATATAACTGAAAAGTAATTAGAGGTACTTACCCAATGATTGTAGATGAAATTCTTCTCTCAAAATCGCCCACTCTCGAACCCAGGGTTCAAAAATATAACAAAATGAAGCAAAAACATGAATTACACAGCTGAAAACAAGTTATATATGTTGCATCTGCGATCCAGGGTTTGCAATTGCGAACCCTCTCAAAAACGAAGAAACTTTCGCAATTGCGAACAAGAACAGGGCTGGCTTGTGAAAAATGCGATTATAGCCCATTTTTTTGAAAAATGTGACTTGCGATAAGCATTGTAAATGTTGACTCGTTCCTGAAGGTGAATATGGAAATATACATGTAATGTAAATTATGCATAAGAATGTGCTTATGCATGGTTGAATAAATACTACTACTCATCTCTATTGGGAGTAGGGGTAGGTGTTCGGTACTTTGGTATGGTATTTATGAATTACAGTTCGGTACTTCGATATCTCAATTGTGCAAACCAAATATCGTACCGAAGTAGTTCGGTATGGTTCGGTATTTTATTGTTTGGTTCGGTACGGTTTCCGTATCTCACCGTCTCTATCTAACGTGACAAGAAGTGGAAATGGCCAGTGGATACCGCATATATTTAGTTGAAAAACTTATCATTTCATTGCACTAGAAAATAATTGGGCTTGGGAAGAGAAAGCTTTTCATAAAGCGAAGCAAATCTTAATTAAGAGTAATATATATTGCTCCAGTTGAGAAAGTTTTCGAAGCACAAGTTCTTAGTTCTGATTAACAGAACGATTTTCATCCCATTCGCAAGTTAAGCTACTTTGAGGCAACACTAAACAAACGCCAGATTGCTAATTCCTAATTCCTTTGGATATTTGGGTTAGGCTGGGAAAACAAGGAAAGATAGTAAGGGACTGGACTCAGTCTTATTGGGTTAGGCGTTTAAAATTTTGGGCTAGGCAGTTGGGTAGTGTAGAGCTGTAGGTAAAATTAATTCGGTATTTCAGTATACCGAAATATCGAAACCTCAGTACTAAGGACCGTATTAAAATACTGAATAACCGAAAAATTGATACTGAATTATAACGAAATACCAAATTAATTCGGTTCGGTTCGGTTCGGTTTAGTATCGGTTTTACAGATTTTATGCCCACTCCTAAATGGGAGGTTTATGATAAAGAAAGATAATGAATATTACTGTACAGTTACATGTCTATGTCATTGGTTGCGTACATGTGGCATGTCAGATATTTGTCATACCTTATAAAATGTTATTACATGCAAAATTAAAGGAAGAAGTCGTTTTGCTTATGATGATTTTGACCATGACAATTATTATGAAACGATTTTCTCCATAAAAGAGACACTCACCATATGGATGGTGTGACAAAAGATCTTATAGTATAAAATTAATTAAGAGCTCCGGTAAAACTAATTTGTAATTATCCGGATGAATGAAAATCTTTTTGACATTAATATTGTAGTAAGTCTTAAAAGAAACTTTTTGAGTTTCAAATATATTATCCAAAATGGTTGGCATTTGAAAGGAGGATTGAATATCTTCATATTACTATAATCATACTGGGTAGATATAACTGGTTGCCCAATTTTTCTTCTATTTGTATTACACATGTATAAGCATGATGATGGAATCACATGCCACAAGTAAACTAGAGATTTACTGAAACAAAGATTAGTTGGCATGATCGGTTGGCCATCCTGGTTCAATTATGATGCAAAAAATGATTGAGAATTCACATTGGCATATATTGAAGAATTAGGAGATTCTTCAAGAATTCTCCTGTACGGCTTGTTCTCATGAAAAATTGATTACTATACCATCTGAGAGTGGGATTGTATTCCTCGATTTTTGGAACGTATAAGAGGTGACACACACACCCATATATATATATGACCAACAAGTTATACAACAACACTTGTACGCATCTAGCCAACAAGTTATGCTAAATTCTCCCTATCTTAATTGGTTTATGGCCAGGAACAAAATAATTTCAATCTAAAAATATGGATGTGCTATATGATTTAATTGTTCCACCACAATACACAAATATGGGTCCCCAAAGAAAGTTGGAAATGTGTGTTGGTGATCCCAGCATTAGGAGAAGAAAATGGGCAGCTGAAAAAGTAATACATGGAATGAATTATTATGAGTGCACCTAGATCTTCGTACAAGAAAAATGTGAACTTGAAGTTCAAGTGATAATTCATTTGTAAAAAAATTTCAGGCGCATTTGCTGACCCAATGCCAAATGTTACATTTCAGTTGCTAATGCTCCAAACAGAATAAAGTCCATGATAGACATAGTCTATGGAACGCATGAAGTGTAATAAACTGATCGGCTCCAAAGATAAAACTTCTTGAAGAATGAGTGGAGCAAATGATCAAGATGGTCATAATAAGGAGGCAAGTTCTCTAGAAGAGCATCACGACATAACACTCTATCAGAGCTCATGAAAGAGGCTCGGGTACATGAAAATAATGAGATCTCGATAAGTTATGTCTTTATTGTGTGATGATGGAACCGATTTAAAATGATCGTCGGTGATATTGTTGATATAATGCAGCGCTCAATTTTATTAATATTGATGAGGATACTACCATTTTATAAAATTCAACAAGATTCCAATTACATTGAAGGCGATACTGCATGCACAACTTTATTGAAAGAGGGACTATTGAAGGAGACAAAATAAAGCATATTTCACCAAAGTTCTATTTCAGACATGATCGTTGTTCAACAAATTTGTTCAAGTGATAATTTGACAAACTTTTTCACAAGGCATTTCCGATCTCAATATAAGAGAAGTTGTTATACAAGCTTGGAATTCACTGTCTCCGAGAAATAAAGTAATGTTTCATCAGGGGGAGGCAAATACGATGTACTCTTTTTTTCTTAGCTAAGGTTTTATACCACTGGGTTTTCCTGGGAAGGTTATTAATGAGGCACTAAGTAATGCGTATTACAAGATATGAATACTCTTTTTCCTTCACTAAGATTTTTTCCTAAAGGTTTTTTTTTGTAGTAAGGTTTTAACGAGACACATTATCTATAGACATTCAGGAGGGGGGGGGGGGGGTTTTATGAAATANGGGGGGGGGGGGAGTTTTATGAAATATTATATTATGTAGTGGATGTCTATTACTCCTAAAGAAGTTACTCCCACTACTCTTCTCCATTAACCTCCCACTACTTCTTACCATTATGATTGTAACTCTCACACCTCCATAACCCCCTCCACGATCTTCCCCTATGATCTCAATAAGTTAATACCATTTTCATGGCATCCCTTTGTATTACCTATATCATCCTATAATAGAGGTTTGGACATCACATTGTACACACTTGAATCCATGGAAGAAATAAGAATCTCTCCTCTCTTTTTCTTTATATCTCTTAGCTTGTTTATCCTTACGGAAAATGGTTCAAAATGCCCCTAAACTATTGGAAAAGGTTTAAAAATATCCTTCATCCACCTATTCGGTTAAAAATACCCCTCCATCCACTTTTTTTGGTTCACTTATGCCCTTTGACCTTTAGGTCAATGCTAAATTAAGAATAATTATTATTCTTTTTGTAAAACTTTAAAAAAAAAATTGCAAAATATTTTCGTTTTTTTAAACTAATGCACCAATAGTCCACTAATTTAGTAAAGTCTTCTTATTATTTTTTTCAGTTTTAAAAAAAAAAAAATTCAGTTTTTTAAAGCATTTTTTTGTAAAAACTGAACAAAAAAATTGTACAACAACAACTACCCAGTATAATCCCACCAAGTGGGGTCTAGCGAGGGTAGGATGTACGCAGCCTTACTCCTGTCCTGGAAGGGTAGGGAGATTGTTTCCGATTGACCCTCGGCTAAAGAAAATGAAGGAAGCCCTGATAACAAGTGATAGTAAGACAAATAGTTTGAGAACTAAATCGGAGATAACAACACATAATATGGAAGGAGTACCAATAACAAGTAATAGCAAGAAAGTATATTTAGACAGATAAGTATAGGGCAGCACATGAGAATATGATGAAATCCTGCTAGCAAACTACGGAATTACTGACGGTGAATTTTTTTTTTTGTAAAAACAGAAGAAAAAAAAATGTTTTTAATAAAATATTTTAAAACAAAGAAAAATATTTTCAACAAAATATTTTCGTTTTTTGAAAAATATATTTTTTATTTTTTTAAAGCATTTCGTTTTATTTACGTTTTTCAGTTTTTTTTAAAGAAATATTTTCGTTTTTTAAATAAAAATGATTTTTTTTTCAAAACCGAAAATATTTTGTTGAAAATATTTTTTTCAGCTTTTAAAATACGAAAATATTTTATTAAAAACAATTTATTTTCTGTTTTTACAAAAAGAAATTCAGTTTTTACAAAAGAAATGTTTTAAAAAAGTTGGAATTTTTTTTTTTGTAAAACCTGAAAAAAAAAAAAAAAAAAAAAAAAAAAAAAAAAAAAAAAAAGAAGAAGAAGAAGACTTTACTAAATTAATGGACTATTGGTGCATTAGTTTAAAAAAGCGAAAATATTTTTCAAAATATTTTTTTTAAGTTTTACAAAAAGAATAATATTTATTTTGAATTTAGCATTGACATAATGGTCAAAGGGCATAAGTGAACCAAGAAAGTGGATAGATATTATTCTTTTTGTAAAACTTAAAAAAAATATTTTGAAAAATATTTTCGCTTTTTTAAACTAATGAAGGGCATAAGTGAACCAAGAAAGTGGATAGATATTATTCTTTTTGTAAAACTTAAAAAAAATATTTTGAAAAATATTTTCGCTTTTTTAAACTAATGAAGGGCATAAGTGAACCAAGAAAGTGGATAGATAAGTATTTTTAGCCCAATATGTGGATAAAGGATATTTTTAAACTTTTTCCAATAGTTTAGGGATATTTTGAACCCTTTTCCGTTTTTCTTATTTTATATTGTTATTTTAAGCTAAGTTTCTTAAGGAGTATAACTAATATTAGAATTGCTTATATCAGAAATAAAATCCAACCAATATGAGATTAAATAATTATAGATTCAATCATTGAATAATTTTTTCATTATCCCATGAACTACACGACCCCTTAGAATACTCAGAAATACAAAAAACTCAAGTAAATACTGGAGTACTAGTTATAAGTTGGTTTAAAATGAACTTATCAGTAATATAGGGATAAAAAAATATAATAACAACGCATGATTAGGGGATCTAAATTGCTATTTTCCCTAAAAACAATTCTTTCAAAAAGAATTCCAAAACCAAATGCCTACGCGCACAAAGGTGCAAGTCGAAAACAGAAGAATCAAAATGGAATTGTTTAGCAGTTTTAGTTTCTTTCAACGAAAAAAATTAGTTTGGAACTTGTTCATCTTGCATTTCCAGTTTTCCTTGTAGAAAATGCATGTTTCCCCGTGCAATGAGAAAACTATGTCGGATAAGCTGCAAGTTTTGTCCAAAACCCCTCAATGAAAATAGTGCTCAATCTTTTTTCAGACACTTGACAGTCTCATCATCATCTCCACTTGAAGAGCACTATCCTAGTATTCCCCGTACCAGAAGAACCCAACGGCACTATTTAAGCGAACTATTATTCTCGCTAGCTAACTCCGCATTACACTACAAACAAGTCCATAGTCAAGTGATTGTTTCAGGGTTTCAAAGCAATATTTTCCTTAACAACATCCTTATTCAGTCGTATTCAATAGTCGGATGTTTGGAATATGCCCGTACCCTGTTCGACAAAATGCCTAGAAGGGATATAATCACTTGGTCTTCAGTGATTACTATGTATAACCAAAGTGGGTATTATGAGGAGGCCTTATTGGTCTTCTCTGATTTTATAAGTAGTTATGAGGAGGACCCGAATGAGTTTCTCTTGGCTAGTGTTGTTAGCTGTTGTGGACGGTTAGGTAGTGCTGTGAAAGGTGCTCAATTGCATTGTTTTGTGCTTAAAGCTGGTTTTGATCAGTTTGTGTATGTTGGTACGTCTTTAATTGATTTTTACTCCAAGGTTGGAGATGTAGGTGCGGCAAGACTAATTTTCGATGATTTGTCCGTGAAGAGTACGGCCACTTGGACCGCTATAATTGCAGCGTGTGCAAATGCAGGGAAGAGTGGACTTTCCTTGCAGCTATTGAGAAATATGTCGGAGACTGATGTTCCTGATAATTATGTGGTTTCAAGTATCTTGGGTGCTTGTTCGTCGCTTGAGTATCTTGAAGGAGGAAAGGAAATGCATGCATATGTGCTTAGACGAGGAGCAAATATGGATGTTACAGTGACTAATGTTCTTATTGATTTCTATATGAAGTGTGGTAAGGTTAAGACTGCAAGGGAAGTGTTTGATCAAATGGAAGTTATTGACACTATTTCTTGGACAACAATGGTCTCCGGGTACATGCAGAATTCTTGTGACTGGGAAGCCATAAGCATGATTAGAGATATGAACAGTTTGGGTTGGAGTCTAGATAGATTTGCTTGCAGTAGTATACTTATCTCTTGTGGCTCGCTTGAAACTTTAGATCTGGGAAGACAAGTGCATGCTTATACCGTGAAAGCTAATGTTGATTCTGATGGCTTTGTGAAGAATAGCTTGATCGATATGTACTCAAAATGTGATTCATTTGGTGATGCAAGGAAGGTGTTTGACTGTATGGTTAAACATGATGTAATCTCTTATAATGCCCTTATTGAGGCTTGTTTAACGCAGAATAGGCTGTATGAAGCTTTTGAACTATTTGCTGAAATGAGAGATAATCTTATTCATCCAAGCCTTTTGACTTTTGTTAGCCTGCTTGGTGCTTCAGCTTCACTCTTTTCCTTGGAGTTGAGTAAGCAACTTCATGCTCTCACCATAAAATTTGGTTTTATGGCTGGCATGTTTGTTTGTAGCATCCTAATTGATGTTTACTCAAAATGTTCATCTGTTAAAGATGCAAGGCAAGTATTTAATGAGATGAATGAGAAGGATATTGTTGTATGGAATTCTATGTTTTTTGGGTATATACAACAGTGTGAAAATGAAGAGTCTCTAAAACTCTTCCTAAAATTGCAGCATTGTTTGCAAAAGCCAAATACGTTGACTTTTGTTGCCCTCATTGCTTCTTCTAGTAACCTAGTAAGTCTGCTCCACGGTCTCCAGTTTCATAACCAGATTGTAAAAGTCGGCCTAGATTTTGATCCGCATGTTACAAATGCACTGGTTGATATGTACTCCAAGTGTGGAAGCTTGGAAGAAGCACAGAGGGTGTTTGAATCCGCTCTCCGGAGAGATATCACATGTTGGAATTCAATGATATCCACTTATGCACAGCATGGAGAAGCAAAGAAAGCTATTAATATGTTTGAGAAAATGATAAATGATGGACGTAAACCTAACAATGTCACTTTTGTTGGAGTTCTTTCAGCATGTAGCCATGTAGGGCTTGTCGAAGAAGGATTGCATCACTTCTATTCCATGTCCAGGTATGGTATTGAACCAGAAACAGAGCATTATGTTTGCATTGTTTCTCTCTTGGGTCGGGCTGGTAAACTGGTTGAAGCAATGCAGTTCATTGAACAAATGCCCATTTCACCAGCCGCCATTGTGTGGAGGAGTTTGCTTAGTGCGTGTAGAGAAGCTGGTCATATAGACCTGGGAAAATATGCAGCATCGATGGCGATATCTATTGATCCAAAAGACAGTGGATCATATATCCTACTTTCAAATATTTTTGCGTCTAAAGGCATGTGGATCAATGTTAAAAAGTTAAGAGAGAAAATGGATAGCAACGGCGTGGTGAAAGAAACAGGGTGTAGTTGGATACAAATAAATAATGAGGTGCATTTGTTTATTGCAAGGGACCAAAGTCATCACCAAACTGATTTGATATATTCATTTATGGAACTTCTGATTCAGCATATGAAAGGGATGGGCTATGATCCTGAGGATACTACCTTCTCAAATGAGTAACCTCTCTTTTTCAGCTTTGCTGTGGTATGTGAAGAGTCTTTGGTTGAATCTTATTGAGTTATTTTCTAATGGAAGTTTTCCCTATTTTCTTTTTGGTTTTAGTTCTCCATGGTGTTTTCTTCTGTTGCAATGATCTATCATCCATCATTACGAAATGCCTCTTCTTTGTTTGTACTTTTCTCTAAGAATAATAACATCTAGCATCATCATCTCTTCATCATTCTTCCAGAAGTTTGGATTTCGGATTTAGAGATTCTTTCTGTACTCACACATTTTCTTATTCATGTGTCAGATATGCTATTTCAAGAACATAAGTGAGCAAGGTGGTCGTAGATGCCCAAATGACAATTTGAAGCAAGACATTATGTTAGGGTTATATTGCTGTCGAAAGGTGAGGCACTTAAGCGTTCCAATGTAATCATTGAATTTAATACATCTCAGCTTCCGATAAATCGAAATCATGGATGTTAGGAATTATAATTGTTAAGCTTTCTTAAGTTCCTTATTCTGGAAATAAATAAAATTTTGTAAGTTTATCAAAAAGTTTATCAGGGAAAGTATTATCACTAAACTTTTTGGTGTTCACTTAATCTCGTATTGCTTCTAGAAACTATACAGTCAAGTTTTGCACCCAACCTTCTCTGCTCAGAGAGTTTCGAATCAAGCTGGCCGAAAGTATGTGCGGTCACCAGCCCCTGTTTTATATGAGTTTACTTCACCCAACGTGTCACATATTCCTGTTTTCTGTCAGACACTAATGAGAGTATTAACGTTGTTAACCTTTAAAAGAGACGACCTTCTTAGAGTCTGTCCTTAAAAATAGCTGCCTTTTCTTTTACGCCATACTTGGACTTTCAAGTAGGTATACGTTCTTTCATATTCCCAGATATTTGGCGAAACTATCTGGCTTTTGAGTAAGTTTCCATCTTCATGTGATGATCTACTGCACTTGTTTGGAAGTGGACTAGGAAGCAATTATAATCAGAATACTTTTTTGTTTTTTTATTTTGAGAAATAACTGGATTTCATTTGATATGCACTAAGGTGTAAAAAGTATGTAATATATGGGTGTATATAATGTTCTTATTCTTCTCTATCCCTACCCAACTGTCTTTATGAAAAGGTCTTTCTTCTTTATATCAAAAGAATATTTAAACTAAAGTTCTATGGTGCGCGGACTCTCCAAGATATAGCCGCACCCTTGTCGGATCCTTAAAAAATGCACAGCTTTTGGAGGATCCGACACGTATCGGGCCACATTTTCGGAGAGTCCGAGCAACATAGTTAAAGGTATCTCGTCACTCCCCACACCCCATTCTATATTATGGATCATCTTCTATTCCTCTCACTCCAGATTGTCTAAAAGAGGCCTAATGATGCTATTCTGCATGTTGCTTCTTTCTCTTCCAACTTGCTTGTCTCCACTACTCTTCTCGGAGTATCCCACTACTATCACATATCGAGAAAAGTAAACTCCACAGTAGGATAGCAATGATAAAAATGGTTTCTCTTCACCGCACTCCCTACACATACAATAAAAACTGACGACATCCTCCTCCCCCGTAAATTATCAACCACTAGAATTGCATTTCGTGCTACCCACCAAGTGATTCAAGTTACTATGGCGCCTTTGTACTCCGTATTCTATTCCAAACCTCTTTCTTACCACATCTTCGTGATATATGCAAGGTAACACGAAAACAAGATTAGCAATAGAAAAGAGAAAAAGAAGATTGAAATTAGACATAAACTTGATTATAATAGCCAATAAATGGTAAAGAGAACCAAATACCTTCTATTATAGAGTCAAAGTAGCACCTAATTTTATGAAACCCTAAAAAGGAATGATCCGTCAAAAGGTATGATTCCTAAAACAAGCTCCATTGTAGTTTTCAAGCAACAAAGGCGTAGCCAATTCTTACAAGAGCGTTCTAATATCATCAAAGTCTAAAAGGTTAAAGACCCTAACGACAACTATATATACTAAGGCTTACATAAGATATAAGTAATTACCTAAAATGACCCTTAGATCACAACTTCAATAAAATAAATTAAATGGGCTGGTGTGGCAATCGCCCTATGCTGTCCAGTGATGGTGTGTGATCGCCATTTGCCTTGGGGCAGCCGACTTTGCTCTTTGATGCTTGTTCCTTGGAGCTTCGGTCTTGGTCTTCCTTCTTGAATTCCACTTTGTGCTGTGAAAACTGCAATAGCAAATTACATATTGATGTTGGGCATATTTATTTATGTTCTAAAAACTGCAAAAGCATCCTATTTTTACTGTCCTTTGAGTGTTTTGTGTTAAATATGCCCAACTATGCTTAATTGTTTGCTTTTGTGGGCTTTTGAAGTTATTAACGGCAATCCAGGAACAATTTTGAACCAAAATGGATAAAAAAGAGGTTCGGGGAAGTTGCGCTCTACGCAATTATTGCCCGCAAAGGACCTGGAGCACAAACAGCTTACACTACAGCACGAGTATAGCATGGAGCACGAATTTTGAAGCCTGGCCAGCATAGTCTCGGTCCATCATGTGAATATCGGGTAAAGGGAGGCTCCATGCCAAATTCAAGTCACACTATAGCATAATTGGCACGAGCAGCAGCATCTTTGGATGACCTCGAGAAAAAGCGATTACGGGACAATTGAGTTTAAAGCGCAAGTACCTTGTGAAGCTCATATACATCCTCGCCATAGTCGAGCAATAATGCAAGTATGGCGCAAAGAATGAATTACAGGGGAAAAGCTTCGAGTGTGTTATGGTCAAAATTCTTTACCCAATTTAAAAGCTCTTAACCCAGTGGAGAGAAGAATGCAGAGGAAGCAAGAGGCATATTTGGAGATCAACTTGGTTGTAGAGTTCTTTCTTTTTCCTACCATCTAATGATTTCTATATTATTTTAATTTGGGAACTATTTGAGATTGTTATTATGGCTACTTGTGCTTAGACTCCGAATTTCCAGGGTTATGGGATCTTGACATGAATGTTGATATTTTCTTGATGAATTAATTTCAGTTTGGTTTATTTATTCGGTTTTGAGGCTAATTGTTTGATTATTTGATCACCAATATAACACTATATATGCGTCTTGATTTTAACTTACAAAAAAGATCTTTTAATTGCAATAAGATTGAATAGGACAAGTTGTTGAACCTAGGCATAAAGACATGGTTCACAAATAGGATAGAAATATACTACCTGTGTGGCTTGATTAGTCATTTATTACATGAATTTATTATGCTGTTCTTATTACATCTAATCTCACAGGAACCTAGACATGAACGTTGAAAGTTGATATTTTCTTGATTTTTACATTCCTATACCATATAAAAAAATTTCTTACCCTCAATGTTTAAGGTTTGATTTAATTACATTTAGTATACCTAATTACCAATTCTATACCATAATGTGTTTTAACTGTATAATTAATGCACCGTTTTTACCTCCTTAATTAAAGGTAAGATATATCCCACTCCTCCCACATTTCTCTCTCCTAAACCCTCATCCTCACCCACGTTTTACTCAAACACACGTTCATTTTACCCTTTTTCCCTCTCCTAAAACCACATAAACATCCGTTACCCACCATTAAAGATCAATTCAAAAGTTTTTCGTCTAGCATTTCCTCAATTGAAGACATTTCTTCAACAAAGTTGATACACCCATTTTACTTCAGTTAAAATTTCCTCAATGAAGAAGAACAAACCTTCTAAACATAGTCCTAAAAAAGCTACAGAAGTTGATATACCCTCTTTTGATTTGGGTGTTTTACCACCAAAATCACCGAAAAAGCAGGGGAAATCTGCCCATGCAATTGTAGATACGACTCATAGTATTTCTCCGCGACAAATCAGAGCTGAAACTAGAACCAAACAAAAACACAATGTCGATGCTGGAGAATCTTCTACGCCAGTCAAACAAGTGAAAAGAAAAGGAAAAGAGATATTGTTAGATGACGATTTTGTAGAAGAGGTGCCTATTCTTAAACCAGGAAAGAAAGCTAAGGTGTCTCCCAATTCAAAAACTCCCAAAAAGAAGAAAAATTAAAAAAAAACCCTAAAAATGTTCGGAAACATTCATTGGTGAAGGTAAAAATTTAGTAATTTCGTCTCTACTTATTTAGTTTGTTTTAGGTTTTTAAAATCTGCGTAACATGTGTTTTAGACAATTGTAGATTAGTTGTCTTCATTTTGAAGATTAATTGTAGTTCACTGTTCTGTTTTTACATTTGTAGATATTTTGTAGTTTCTTTGTAGTTATTTTGTAGATTACTTGTAGTCTTCATGATACAAATAACTATTAAGGCAAAATTGTAGATATTTGTTGCCTTTTTTTGCATAGTATGTGTAAAATTATAGATATTCTGAAGTTTCTTTGTAGTTATTTTGTAGATAAATTATAGATGATTTGGATATTTTTAGGCACTTTATTAATGTGAGATTATTTATTATTTGTGCAGAAAGGACATTTTTTTGCACTTATGGGGTGCTTAGATTACACACACTATGTGACCCTAGCATTCCTAGCCAGATTAAAGAGCTTCTGTCTCCAAATGGTTTGTACCTTTTCAAGAAGACTTGTTTTGGCTACTTACTGTCCTTTCCCAGTCTATGCATGCAAAATCAGGCACTTCATCTTCTTATGAAGTATGAATTGAGTCCATCCAATGATTCATATTTTTCTGCCGAGTTAAAGGGTGAGAGACTAAATTTTGGATTGAGGGATTTTCCCCTAATAAATGGTCTTAGATGTCATACCCAGGTTACAGACTTTGGTTACACTACGAATTCTGTTAGTAAGATAATGAGCAGTTATTTTCCAAACAAGTTAAGAGTGGAGAAGACATATCTGAAACAAATAGTAACCAACAGAACTTGGGTAAATGATGAGGATGCTGTGAAGTTGTGTATTCTTTATCTCTTAGAATTTTTCATTTGTCCTTCAGATAAAGACCATGTTGCGTTCGTAGATCACTTTAGGTTTTATTTGGTGGAATCTGGTCAGTACGAGACATACCCATGGGGTATAAAGTCTTACAAACAGTTGATGGAATCTGTTAGGCATAGGCTAAATCCGTTCGTACATTCTTATCTCATACGAGGATTCTCACTAGCCATGCAAGTATGACTGTATGAGTGTTGCTCTATCATTAACACTAATATAGCTACGAGGAGTGCTAATTCAATACCTCGCATACTTAGCTGGTCAGCTAGTAAGGGTCAAATTTGGTTAGCTTCCTTTGAAGAAAAAATGATCAAGCCTGAATGGATAAAGGTAAAATGGGTTTATTTATGATTATACAGTTTACCTACAAAATATCTACATTTATTCTACATGTTCTGCCTTAATCAAACTAATTGGGTTTTTCCTCATTCAGTTCACCAACATAAGTGAAACTCCTGAAAAGATTGAAGTGTTGTCTTTGCCTGAAAAAGTTGAGTACACTGTTCAAGAGGTTGAACATAATTCTGAGGTTCCCAATGCTGATGCTCCTCCGTTGGAACCCAAAAAATCAATTGGAGAAGAGGACAATGAGTCTATTCTTAAAAAGATTAGCAAATTAGAAAGAGACATTGAGAAGGTAATATGTATACAACATTCTGATCTATATATAATACTGCTTCTGTTTTTGAGTGTATTTTAAGAGATATTCTGAAGTTAACAATGTATTTTTTTGTAACATGTAGGTCGATGAAAATCTTGCAGATTTTAAGAAAGATGTCTTTGAAGAGCTCGGTAGCTTTCGCGTGCTAATAAGCGACTCTGTCAAGACTGTTTTGTAGTTGATAAGCAGTCAAAATGACCAAGCTGATGCAAAAGTAAGATTTGAATTTTATTTATATAATAAAATAATTGATGGCACCTCTAAAATATATATACAAACTAATATTAAAATTTCAGTTTGCTGGTAGTTCAGAAGAAAATGATGACTAACAAGAAGACATGAACAATCAGCAATTTCAGTTCAATAGTGGGGAACAAGGGCATGCCAGCACCAGCAAAACAGGTATCTACAAAATATCTACACTTTATCTACAATTAGCTACAGATGTTCTACAACATATCTACAATATGTCTAAAAAATATCTACAATTTGACTACATTATATATACAAAATATATACAATTCAATACATCATATTGTAGTTTGTTAACACATAACTTTAGATTTTATAACACACCTACATATCTTACTTAATCTGTCAAGCCATTATTATACAATATGATTTAACATTTTAATGAAAAAACAGAACATGTTGAAGGTGCAATTGGTCAAGAAAATATTCCAGCACGTGTTGATTTATATACACAATTTGAAGGTGCAGCTGATGAAGAGAATGCATGTATGAATTGGTATTCAGATAATTTTTCTTTATGTTTGAATATTTTAACCTTTCTATTAAGTAAGATATACATTGTGTTATAGAGATAGAAGATATGAATGCACAGTCTCCAATTCACGGAGTGACAGTAGCAGCTCAAACAGAACAGGTGAATAAGGAAGATGACAATGTAGGTGCAGAGGCACAACATGTGATTCTAGGTGATTCAGAAGAATCCGGAGGTGAGAAGAAGGAGGTTACACTTGATGATTTTGAGCTGCCTGATAGCTTATCGCAGTTGGTTAAGTTTGGCTAACCTATACAAGATGATGCAACACCTATGCATCCAGGTAGAATAAGGCTGCCGGGAAAGCATGCCCGATCAACCATTTCTCTCTTTATACAGTTCTGGTGGTAGCAGCTCAGTTGGACCTCAAATTTTCCACCTCAAGCACCCATTTACTACTGTTATTGGTGAAGATGTAGATCCTGAGGTGTTGGATCAATTCAACAAGTGGTTATACCATGGTACTGACAAAGGTTCAAAGAGGTTAGAATGCACAATTTGACACTTTGATTCCAACATTCATCTTTTACATATCCACTTCATTCTACAATTTTTTTTTGCTATCTATTTGTTTTATAGGAGGAAGGCTCCGTATTCCATAAAGGACAACCAAATTAAGCCATGGTTAGACCTTGGAGTGGAAAAGGTTGACAAGAAGGAGTGGTTCTTTTCCCTGGCACACCTTGGACAAGTACCCACTGACTCGGTAAGAATCAGTATACCCAGTTTGTAGATATATTGTAGATACATTGTAGATATATTGTAGATATGATTCTATATGCTTTGTTTCCTGTTTGTAGTGTAATTGTAGTTATGTTGTAGATTATGTATAATATTTGAAGATGACTTGTAGTTTAAATTGTAGATATGTTATAGACATGATTGTAGATCCTATGTTTTCTGTTTGTAGTGTAAGTCTAGGTATATTATAGTTTTGTGTAGATTATTTAAGGATTACTTGTAGTATAAATTGTAGATCTGTTGTAGATATGATTGTAGATGCTTTGTTTCAGTTTGTAGTGTAATTGTAGTTATATTGTAGTTTGTGTAGACTATCTTAAGTTGACTTGTTGTATAAATGCCAACTGTTTTTGTTACAGCACATTGATGTTATAATGTATTACTTGAGGAAAATAGGCAAGTATGTCCCCCACAACAAGACCAAGTTTACCACAACAAATTGTTCGTTCAAGACCAGGATTGGATAAATATATGAAAAGTTCCAAAATTCTCCTCAAGAAAAGAAGTTTTATGTTGTTAAACCCCAGGATGTTGTAGCAGAATATATATTGGGGTATAGACTACTTGCAAATATTTCATGGGATGAAGTTGACTATGTCATCATGCCCGCAACATTGTAGAAACATTCCACTGGGTGTTGGTTTTTTTTGACATTGCAGACATGTAACTTTATGCATATGATTCCATGGTCTCTTCACGCAATCACCCTATTGTTGAATCTTGCGTCGACAAGTTTTCTGTTACTATCCCTTTGTATTTGTCATGCACCGGTTTTTATGGGAAGCGTAAAGACATCAACTTCAAGAATACAAAGACATACATTGAGAAAGTTGTTACCGACCCTCTTAACATTTAGTGGATTGTTGGAGAGATTCCACAGCAAAAAGAAGGATCACTGTAAAAAAAATATTCTTTCTTTATATACATTTAATTCTTTTTTGTTTCTAATCATTTGGTAAATATTGACATTTTTTTTGTTTTTCCAGCGACTGTGGTGTCTTTGTTGCTGCCTTTGCGAAGTATGTTAGTCTTGGGGACTTGTCAATTCTCGCAGAAGACCTTTCTGATATTGACCAACATCGTAGACGCTATGGAGCGCTACTGTGGGACTATGCTAGAAAGAAGCTGGGAAATGGGGCAATTAGTGAAAGTGAGGTGACAGGCAGATTGGCAAGGAGAAAGGGTGCACCAACTTTGAATGAGAAAACAAGAGTTCAGAGGAAGAAGAAGTAGTTGTCATGTATATGTATGAAACATGTAGTACAGTTGTTTCGTTGATGCTAGTTTAGAAGAAAGATAGTACAAAAGTTTTTGAATAATATTTTTGTGTTTTAATTGTAGCAGACTTGCGCTACACTTACAGTAGTCTTTGTTTTGTTTTTTTTCTATCCAGTTTAGTAGTTCAAATAAAAACAACCTGTTGGTTTTATCTTCAGTTTTATCATATAAATCCTTCCCAACTGATTTTTTATACTGTTATTCTGTCAACTAAAAATTATGCAGTTATTTTGTTGTTAGAATATAAATTATCTACAAATAAACTACAAATTATCTACAATCTGGGGAATACTTAATGTTAAAATTGTAGAAAATATGGTATACAAATTTGTAGTTGAATCTGTATATTATTTGTAGAAAATATGTAACACTGTGTTTTTTCTGACAATTCCAGTTGATTTAATATCTTGTTGTATTTAATTTGTATATATAACTCCTTTCCTACTGATTTAAAATGTAGTTATTCTGTCAATTCAAGTTAATTTAAAATCTTTTTGTAGTTGTATTATTGATAAATTGTAGATAAATATTAACTACTATGTAAAGGATGCTTGAGATAGTCAAAAACAAATGACTCTATGAAAGTATTATGTCAATACAGAAAAAAAATTTAACAAAAAAAGAAAAAAATTGAAACTAACTACATTATGATCTTAAAAAACTTCAACAATTACACACAAAATTCTGTTAACTTGAACACACTAACAATTCTTTTGAAATACTCGGTTAACTACATGAAATTTATTTCTTTCTGGGTGCATTTTTGCAAGATCTTTTGTTATGCCCTGCACCTCCACAATTGCCACATGACACCTTGTACTTCTTTGAATTTATTTCATCATATGTTTTTTATCTTTCCTTTTGAGGTCTTCTTGGCTGATTTTTCTCTCCTGTAGGTGGATTTACTACTTCATCAGATATATGTTGTGGCAAATTCCATTTGCTTTCATCAGGCAGGGGATTTACTAGTATTTCATACGTACGCAATAGGCTCTCCCTTGTGTAAAACGGCGAGCAATAGTTTTCATAAGATTCAATCATGTGCCTTAAAGCAGCCAAAGCATGCGCACAAGGAAGTTCATCAAGCTGGAACTGGTCACAGCTACATTTCTTGTTTTCAAGACACACAATGTACTTCACACCATCTATCACAATATGGATATGATCTGTTGAAGCCCTCACCTACAATTACATAACAAACATAAATCAAAATATTTACAATCAAAATACAAATTATCTACAATATATCTACAATCTGGGAACACTAAATATTAATATATTATTTTTATGCACCAAATAAACAGATCTTACCCTAAGCTTCTGCGATAATGTTCTGTTGTTCTCCACTTCTTTGTTGAATTTTGACCCAAGGTATGTGAAAGTACCCTTTGCTGTCAATAACTTCTCGTTGGTCCAACGTTCAAGAAGAGTCCTCATATACTCTTAATAGGTCTGCTATCGGCAGCTCTCTTGCATCTTTTGTTACAACATTCAATGACTCTACAATATTTGATGTCATAGTCCAAGTTCTGTTCACCGTTGCATGTACTCTTGACCATCTATGATAGCCAATATCATATAGGTATGATTTAACACGCGGGTCTATCTCTTCAATCTTCGTCATCCTTTCATTAAATTCATCTAGAGTGTATGATCGTGCTGTGGCAAAGTACAATTCGCTTAACTTTAGAGGACCCTTCTTGAACTTTGCCCTTCTATTTGTCCAAATATGCCACATGCAAGAGTAATGTGGCATGCCGGGATAGACAATGGATGTTGCCTTCATGATACTCTCATTCTGATATGAAACAACACACATTGAAGGTCTTTCACCATATGCTTGCTTGAATTGCTCAAAAAATCACTTTCACGATGCGTCATTTTCCGAATCAACCATAGCATATGCCAATGGAAATATTGTACGTACATTATGAGTCAAAAAATAATTAACTAGCAGCTTTGAAAATACATATAAAAACACAAATACATATAAAGTGCAATATATCTACAAAGTATCTATAAATTATCTACATCTTATAAACAGTCTACAAAATATCTACAATTTTACCTGCTGCATCCATTGTACTAGCTGTCAGCATTATTCCCCTGTAAGCTGAATTTAAGAAAGTCCCATCAACCACTACTACTGGCCTACAATGTTCCCAACCACTGATTGACATACAAATAGCAACAAATGCATATAAGAAAAATTCATCTGCTGTCTTCTTCAATTTAACTACAGATCCCAGATACGTCAGTCACTCCCCGAAATCCCAGCATCGGGCCGTGATGGCGTCTAACGTTGAACCCGCTAGACAAGCCAACGTGTACAGTTAAACTAACATGATAACACCGAATTAACAGAATAAGCTAAAAACAGTTCACAACTTAACAACGAAAATAAATAAGGTTTAAAGCTAAGTAAAGACAACGTAATACAACGTCGCAATAATCTCCCAAAACCTGGAGTCACAAACTCACGAACTCTCTATAGGAATGCTAAATACAAAGTCTGAAAGAAAATACATGAATGTATCCAAAAATAAAGAAGAAAACAAGACAAAAGTGAAGAACTAAGGATAGGAGAGACGCCAAGGCCCACGAACGCCATCGGGTATACCTTGAAGCCTCTAAGGTTAACTGAATGAGACTCCCTCAACGCTGTCCACTGGGTCCGGGTGCGGGATCTGCACAACTATAAGATGTGCAGTGTAGCATCAGTACAACCGACCCCATGTACTGAGTAAGTGCGGAGCCTAACCTACGCCGAAGTAGTGACGGGGCTAGACTTGACAACAAACGTTAACCTGTCATATTCTACAACATATATCGTGGAACAACAAGGCAAGAGACAAACAATTACGTAGGGGAATACAGGAACAGACAATAGGGTAACATGTGAAATAGAGCAGTTAATTAAGCACATAAGAACAGATAAGAAGGCAATTTATCAGAAACATGCTAATGAAACAAATATAATGCCAGAAATGTAATCAATGGCACGACATCACCCTTCATGCTTTTACTCTCTTCCTCACAATGCAATGTATGATGTAAGATAACATGAATCATGGCACGACATCACCCTTCGGCTTTTACTCTCTTCCTCACGATGCAATGTATCATGTATGGTAATGTAATCATGGCACGACATCAACCTTCGTGCTTTTAAATGTAAATCATGGCACGGCATAACCCTTCTTGCTTTTACTCTCTTCCTCACGATGCAATGTATCATGTATGGTAATGTAATCATGGCACGACATCAACCTTCGTGCTTTTAAATGTAAATCATGGCACGGCATAACCCTTCTTGCTTTTACTCTCTTCCTCACGATGCAATGTATCATGTATGGTAATGTAATCATGGCACGACATCAACCTTCGTGCTTTTAAATGTAAATCATGGCACGACATCACCCTTCGTGCTTTTACTATCTTCCTCACTGTGCAATGTATGATGTAATCAATGTAAATGATGGCACGACATCACCCTTCGTGCTTTTACTCTCTTCCTCACTATGCAGTGTATGATATAATCAATGTAAATCATGGCACGGCATCACCCTTCGTGCTTTTACTCTCTTCCTCACTATGTGATGTATGATGTAATCAATGTAAATCATGGCACTGCATCACCCTTCGTGCTTTACACTCTTCCTCACCAATGCAATGACAATTATCAAAATGGCAATGAATAAATCATAGTGGAATTACAAATCATGATCACCCGGCAAGAGGAAAATATCAGTCATTATCACAACAAATTGCCCGGCAAGGGTCTCAGCTATAACCAACCTTT
>MDKI01051707.1:0-35450 GCA_005239505.1 Nicotiana paniculata | reverse complement strand
ATATATATATATATATATATATATATATATATATATATATATATATATATATATATAAGTGGGAAGATAAAAGTTAAAAGTTAAAAAACTAAAATAATCATAAAAGATTGTATGACTATTTTGCCCTTCAGGTAAGCATTATTTCAAGTACATATGGGTGCAAAGATGTAATTAAAACTTTTTACAAAGAATAGAAAAAAAAAGTTAATGAACATAACAAAAAAGAAACGTAAACTCAGAGAAAGAGAAATGCGTGAGCCATTCACACATGGCCATAAATATGAAACTTGTTCAAATGACTATGTTTCAACAATGCATTAGTAAGAAATATGTGTCAAAACTCAAGACTAAAATCGTTGAAGTCACTTTTTGTTTGCTTTATCAAATAGATATGTAATGAACGTACTTTAAAATTCATTATTACATCATGCAATCTTCATGCATGCCTTTTCACATCTCATTATCAACCTCCTTTATAGTAATGGATATAGACCTTTTTTCTAATTTAAAGAGCTATTCTTTGTTGTGTTCGAATTTTCACCATTTTCCTCATTGTCTTTAGGCTTTCATTCTATTAAAAAATTTACCTTTTCCAATTCCAAATTTTCTCACCATCGGGATACAAGGTCAATGGAAGAAATAATTACCAACTCCCTATACTTTTTTTATATGAAATAGTGTCTTTTTATTTATTTTTTAGTCATAGAAGTTGAAGTTCGTTTGAAATTTTGCATCGTCGAATTCAACTTTATATTAATCAAATGCCTACGCATTGTGCACTCTTAAGTTAGTCGACCGAACTCTATACTCAGGGGCGGAGGGTGAGTGCTACGTACGGGTTCGGACGAATCCAGTAGCTTTTGTTTAGACCTTGAATTTGTATTAGAAAATTCATTAAATATGTATAAATACTCAATTGCGAACCCAGTAACTAATGAGTTATGGGTTCAGTTGCAAGTTCAAAATTCATAAACTTTAATTTCTGACTCCGTCTCTGTCTATACTAAATAGACTATTACGAAATATATTCGAATAAATATGTACATACATGATGAGCAACCGCATATAACACATACCAAATAGACCCACATATTCTGCGGTGCGAATATGGTTGAAAAATTATTAAATTTTTAAACCAATTCCAAAATCATTATTACAAGAGGATAAGTGAGTGCAATGGTAATTAAAAATATTCATGAATAATATGTATAATTTAGTACCTTTAGCATTCACATTGATAGTAATTTTTGAAAGTAGTGGATCAAGAAGAAGAACAAGTGATTTAAATAAAAGAATTTGGGAGATTTTAGGTAACCTAACGGACTGAGGGGTACTTTATTGATGGTAGGTAGGAGTAAATTTGGCCAAATAATATAATAGTGGGGATAAATTTGTCCAAATAATATAACAGAGATTAAATAGACAATATCTGAAAATAAAAGAATAAAAACTTTGGACCTTTTCCCTAAAAGAAATGAGAAAAAAGGGAATACACGTGAGTAAATTCTGTATCAGACAGAGAAGATGCCTTTGGAGAAGGTCATAAAGGTTCAACGCAACATTAAAATATTATCATAATTAAAATTCTTTTGAAACACCCTCTCGTGGTGGTGGAAGAAAGAAACAAAGATTGTAGATGAATATTTGCAAAAAGACAACACTGTAAAATACTTCTTCCACGTCTCTAAGGTACAATTTTAACAAAAGATTTAGCTCTACGCACCAATCTGGTAAAAATATTTATACATAGATTACTTATATGGGGACTACTAGTAAATAATTATAATAAGTATAATTGGTAACCTAATAAAATTTTTAACTTACTACCATAAGTAACAACTACATTGATAGTCATTCATGTTGGAATCGAATTACAAGTGTCACGACCCCAAATCCAGGGCGGTCGTGATGGGGCCTATCATGGAATTAGGCCAGCTAAATTATGTTATCTTAGCATGATGTGACATTCTGTGCCGTGTTTATGTTATTTTAGCACGAGGGGACATTTCGTGCCGTATTTATGCATTATTATTTCCGTTGATTGTGTTTGTTATTTACTGCATTCATTGGCAAGATGAAATTCCTCCTTTACTGCATGGTAATTTCGGAGTTACGGACTGAGTTCCGGTGGATAAATATTGAGGAGATTTTGATAAAGGGATTTTATTGAAAAGTATTACTGAAAAGACAATGATTTTGAAATGATTATATTTGAATGCGTTTTACATCAAAGGTATATTTGAAAAGCACTAGTCTTGCTTAAAATGATAATTGGAAGTCATTTATTGGTAAAGCATCTTTGGGAAGTTTTGTATTTTGAAAGAAACTATGTTTTACGTAATTCTCTATATTAAATATACATATATCTACTTTTGGAGAAAGTATGTTTTCAAAGAAAACTCTTCCATACTAAAACGATTTTATTTGCAAAAGTTTTTCATATGTTTAAAGATTTCTACCAGTTATGTATTTTAATGGCTAAGGCCCGATGTGAACAATCCGACGTGGAGCTGAGTTATTGGTGCTCTCTATTATATTGTGTTTCCTTTCGATTCGGATTGTTTTGTTGTCCATCTTTCGGTGTATTTTTGTGTTGTTTTGTGATTAATGTCTGTAATTTCCTTCCTCTTTATATTGTCATTGTTGTGAATTATTCTGTGAAGTCTTAGATAGATGTAACATTCGGTCATTTTTATATTCATGTTATTTATTTTGTAGACTAGTGGTGTCTTGATTAGTCCTCGTTACTACTCCACCGAGGTTAGTCTTGATACTTACTGGGCACCGATGTGGTGTGCTCATACTACACTTCTGCACATTTTTGTGTGCAGATCCAGGTATATATTGTAGTAGCTGTGTGGATGATTGCCGAGAAGACTCAAGGTAACCTGTTGTTGCGTTCGCAGGCGTCGGAGTCACCTTCTTTGTATTTATTATTCATACACTATTGTATTTATTTCCAAATAGTTGTACTTAGAAGTTGTAGAATATTCGTAGAGCTAATGACTTGTACTACCGATTTTGGGAAAGTTTGTACATTCCATCGAGATTCTATATCGAGACTGTTAGTTGTCGTTCAATTATTGTTGTTATTCAGTAACTGTTAGGCTTACCTAGTCCCTAAGAGTAGGTGCCATCACGATACCCAACGGAGGAAAATTTGGATCGTGACAAGTTGGTATCAGAGCTCTAGGTTCATAGGTGCTACGAGTCATAAGCTAGTTTAGTAGAGTCTTGCGGATCGGCACAGAGGCGTCTGTACTTATCTTCGAGAGGCTACGGACTATTAGGACAATTTCACTCCCTTCATTCCTATCGTGCGAGTTTATTTATCTTGAAGTTTGAAATTATCGTTCCATTCCCTCACCGATGGTGAGGACATGAACATCGGTTCCTGATGATGCTACCCCGAAGCAAGTGTCTCAAGGGTCAAAGACATGGGCCAACGAGGAGAACGTGCCACAGTTAAGATGCCTACAGAGCAGCCCTTGAGAAGTCGCCAGTAGTTCTAGTTGGGGGACAGGTACTGGGGTGCCTGTTGCTACCCCGGACTTCAGGAGACCTGAGCGCATATTTGAGTACAATTGGTACATCGATTCGGGAAGGGTTGATTCTAGTGCACCAGTTTCTTCACATATCAGGGGAGGAGTTCAGACTACCACCATCTACACTCCAGAGTAGCGAGATCATATTGGTTAGGTTCCGGTTGTTATGGCAGCACGACATGTGGTTTCAGTTCAGCCCGTGGTTTGGACAGTAGCCTCGGAGGAAGAATACCTTGGACTTGAGAGGTACAGAAAGTATCACCCTTCTATCTTTCAGTGGATTGGCGGCAGATGGTGCCCCGGGTTTCCTAGAGGAATGTCACTGTATTCTTCACGCTTCGGGTATTGTGGAGACGAGCGGGTTTGTTTTTGTCATGTTTCAAGTTCAGAGTAGTGGGTTGATCAGTGGTGGAAGCATATGAGTTGGGCGTAACCTGCCCGAGTTAGCTTCACTTGCGTGGATTCAGGTTTTAGAGGTACTTTTGAAGGAATTTGCACTCCAGATCCTCCGAGATGTACGGCGTGTGGAGTTTGAGCAGTTGCGCCAGGGCGTTGTGTCACTATTGGAGCATGCCGTTAGATTCAGTTAGTTGGCCAGAAATGCACTTCGCTTGGTTGCTTCAGTTAGGAGATGAGTCCGTAGAGTCATTTGGGAGATTCAGGCATGATATTCGATTCAGCAGGACTCGAGAGTTAGAGTAGGATGCCTCGTTTCAGCAGGTAGAGGGATCGCTCGCCGGTTAGAGAGCACGTGAGACCGGGAGCGAGGTGACAGACGATATCAGGGGGAGAGTTCAGGGCAATGAGGCCTCATAGATCGGAGGAATCTACTGGTTTGTATTATGGAGTCAAGGTACGACACGGTAGGGGTTTTGTGGGTCAACCAGTTCAGTTTGCGTTACCAGCTTCGCAGGGATTTCAGGTACCCATGGGTCTCAGAGGATTCATATTATGTGTTTTTTCCCACAGCATGTCAAAAACGAGATTGTTTTCAGTGTGGAGATGTTAGCCACAGGGTGAGAGATTGTCCCAGGATTCAGGTAGGGTGTGGTAGCAGGGTATTCAGGTGAGTAGAGGGCACCTAAGAGGGGGAGACCCGGCCCATTGTTGTGTTTCATATAGTAAAATAGAGGCCGATGTGCCAGATAATATCTCACAGGTATGTTTTGATGTGTTACAGAGGGGCACCAATTTTATTTCATTATAGTTCTGCTGGTCGGGACGAGTTCCCTTATTTGTTGTTTCATTTATGAGTGAGTTCCATGTTTTGCACTCCATTTTGTGTTTGCTCCTGTTGGGAGATTCTATGAGTAGTAGCCCGTGTCTATCGTTTTTTATTTCATTCTTGATAGTGGTGAAACTTAAAGTGAGTCCTTGTTGTTCTTCGTGGTAAGCTTTATGCGAATTTCCTAAGTATTTTGTTTACGAGTTGTGATTTGATACTCCATCGAGATGTGAGATCAGCTAGCGTTATGATTTTTATCAGCTGAGATGAATTAGTGGAGAAATTTCAATTGGTATGATATATTTTTGGTATGTGATTCAGAGTTGAGGGTGAGGTCCTCGTGATATTTGAGATTCGATATGTTTGGACCGGGCTGAGTACCGCGGTGGAAATTTTATGAGGATGAAATCCTTGTGATTTGTTCATATGCTTTGCTTTTTCCTTGTTATATTGCTTTTGGTAAGTCAGTATCGATAGAGAGTGATGCCTATGGGCTTGTTTGATAGTTCCTTTATATGTTTCTATTTTCATATTCAGTCATTTCGTTATGTGTTTCTTTAGTTTAGTTTGCGGGATGTGTGCCCGGTAGTGGCAGTTGTGGCTAGGTGTTTCGGGTGTCTAATAATGAGGTCTTCGTGTTTATTGCATCATTATCCGTACTACGTGGCTTGGAAATAGAGTTCTTTCATATGAGGGGCGTATTGCCAGTGTTGATTTGATTTCGGACAGCTATTGTGATCACAATTATATTTGAGCCTATGTGTGATGTGCTATGTTGTGTGGTCGTGCCTTATGGGCGTAATCATGAGTTGATGCAGCTGGTTGAGGCTAATGCCGGACATGGATTTAGAATTGGGTGTTTTGTAAATAAGTAGAGGGTGAGAAGTAGAAGTATGAGGCTTATCGGTGGTGATGTGAAGGCTATGTTGCGGTTGTGATTGTTTCATCGGGATTATGTGAGTTGGGGTGACGTGGGATCACCCGCGGTTATGTGTTGGAAGTATACCATCAGTTATTGGATGAGTTCAAGGTGAATCTTGGCACATTCGATGACGAACATTTGTTTAAAAGAGGGAGATTGTGATTACCCAAAAGCTCATCCCATATATTTCTAGCTAATTCTGTGTTCCGAGGTCGTGAAAACCTCCTTCTATCTCACCTCAATTTGCGTGCGCAGCCCGGGAAGCCTTTATGTGAAAAACTAATAAAAATAATAATTTTGTATTAGAAATTTGAATAATGTTGACTTTGGTCAACATTTTTTGTAAACAAACCCGGACCCGTGATTTGACGGTCCCGGAGGGTCTGTAGGAAAATATGGGACTTGGTCGTATGCCCGGAATCGAATTCCGAAGTCCCAAGTCCGAGAAATAAATTTTTAAAAGAAATTGTATAAGAGTTTTTTGAAAATGAAATTCTATGTGAAACCTGTGGTATCGGGCCCGTATCTTGGTTCAGGAGCCCGGTACAGGTTCGATATAATATTTGTGTCATATCTGTAAAGTTTGGTAAGAAAGAGACTTCATTATATGTGATTCGGATCGTAAATGCAAAATTTGATGTTTAAAGAAGTTTTGAGGAATTTCATTGATTTTTGGTTTGTTCGTCGTTTTAGTGTTATTTTATGTGTTTTGAAACCTCGAGCGAGTTCGTGTTAGCTTATATGACTTGTGTGTGGTTGGACGGGGTTCCGGGAACCTCGAGTGTATTTCGGATAGGTTTTGGGTCGATTTTCCTCATTTTTCCACTGTTGTTATATGTCTGTTGTCCCTCTCTTCTATGCGATCGCATAGGCTTAATCGCGATCGCATAGTGTGGAATTGAAAAGCCCAGTTTTCTTCTATGCATTCGCCATTTCACGTACGCGATCACGGAGGCCAGTTCTTTACTTAAATGCGATTGCACACCCTCCATCGCGACCGCATAGGGTAGTCTCAGGCCCAACATCTGTTTTCCCTTATACGCTCGCATTACCTAACTCGCGATTGCGTAACACACTGGACAACAACCCTTCTTCTCCCTTATATGTGATCGCATCCGTGGTCCTGCGATCGCATAGAACACTTTGGGTCCAGAAAAATATTTCTTCTACGCGATCGCATGTATACTCCCGCGATCGCAATTCACAAAAATATCTGGGCATAACAGTTTATAATGTCAAAATCATGGTTAAACCATTTTTAACATATCTTGACTTCTAGAACTCGATTTTGGGCGATTCTTTGAGGGTTTTTCACACAAATCTAATGGGTAAGCGCTCTTCCACTATCATTAATTATATTTCATGAATTAGTTCTTCTTTTTTATCATTTCATTTGTGTTTTGGGTTGAGGGAATTGTGGGCTATGAAAGAAAACTTCTAAAATGTTAAATCATGATTTGAAAGACCAAATGATATAGGAATCGGATAGATTTAGTATGGGTGAACTCGTATCAGAATGGGTAACCGGAATTTGTAAAATTTGTCGGGTTCCGAGGTGCGGGCCCGGGGGTCGACTTTTGGGTCGCTTTTTATTATGTCGTAAAGATTGAGACTTTATTATTCGGAATAGTTCCTTATACGTTTTATGTGTATTTTGAAGTTGTTTTAGTTAATTGTGAGCCGTCCGGAGGACTTTCCGTCCGAGAAGTCTATTTTTGAATACCGGGTTGCCATCTTTGAGGAAAGTATCTTTCCTAACCTTGTGTGGGGGAACTACCCCTTAGGATTTAGTCTTCCTTGTTGATTGTAGTCCGAGTATGCAAAGTGACGATTGTGTACTCGTACATTTTTTCAATTAGATTGGCCTTTTGGGATTCGTAGGTTCTTATATTACTTGTGTATGATTTGTAATTGTTACGTTGGAATCCTTGGTTGTTAATTTCATCCCTTCCTATTTAAACTAGAATTACTTGTTTTTGGATTACTTCGTTGGCTATTTTACTTTACTTGACTTAACTGAATATTCTATTTCTCCTATCATCATGCTATATTTTCTTCCTAGCTTGCCTAATTGACTACAATTAGTGTCATCTAAACTTGTAGTTGACTAGCCGTAGTTGGAACATCTATTCGTTGGAGTCAAGCACTATTCCCTTAAGTGCTACTTAGGTCTAATTGTTAGACATTTATGTTATTGGTATTTCCTTGATGTTGCCTATTACTGGGCCTTTGTTGATGTTGAGTTTATTTCGTGAAGTTAACTATTTAGGTGAGATTGATTATAGTTGTTTCCCTTACCGGGATTGTGTGGTTTCTCTTATTATTCCGTTGTTGATGATGTTGTTTGTCTTATGGACTCCCTTGCCGGGATGTTATGATTTCTATTACCGTTTATGTTGTTAATGATATTGTTTTCATTGTTGACTTCCTTTCCGGGGTGGTATGATTTCTATTGTTATTTATATTGTTGATGATACTGTTTGCGTCGTTGATTCCCTTGCCGGGATGTTGTAATTTATGGTTCTTATTGTTGATTTCTCTTTTTAGATTGTTTTAATGTTATGTTAGCACGAGTGGACATTCCGTTCCATGTTATATTATGTTAGCACGGGGGGACATTCCGTGTCATGTTATGTTATGTTAGCACGGGGGGACATTTCGTGCCATGTTATGTTATGTTAGCACGAGGGGACATTCCATGCCATATTATGTTATGTTAGCACGAGGGGACATTCCGTATCATGTTTATGTTATTTAGCACGAGGGGATGTTCTGTGCCGTGTTTATGTTACTTAGCACGAGGGGACATTCCGTGCCGTGTTTATATTGTTTCAGCACGAGGGGACATTCCGTGTCGTATTTATGCATTATTATTTCCGTTGATCCTGTTTGCTATATATTGTATTTATTGGCAAGATTTGATATTCCTCCTGTACTACATGGCAATTTCTGAGTTACGGACCGAGTTCCGATGGATAAATCTTGAGGATATTTTTATCAAGGGATTTTATTGAAAAGCATTACTGAAAACGCAATGATTTTGAAATGATTATATTTAAATGAATTTTACATCGAAGGTATATTTGAAAAGCACTAGTCTTGCCTAAAATGATAATTGGAAGTCATTTATTGGGAAAGCATCTTTGGAAAGTTTCGTATTTTGAAAGAAACTATGTTTTACGTAATACTCTCTATTAAATATACCTATATTTACTTTTGGAGAAAGTATATTTTCAAAGGAAATTCTTCCATACTAAAATAATTTTATTTGCAAAAGTTTTTCATACGAACTGTTGTTTAAAGATTTCTACCAGTTATGGATTTTAAAGGCTAAAGTCCGATGGGAACAATCCGACGTAGAGTTGAGTCTTGATACTTACTGGGCACTGGTGTGCTCATACTACACTTCTGCATATTTTTGTGTGCAAATCCAAGTATATATTGTAGTAGATGTGTGGATGATTGCCGAGGAGACTCAAGGTAACCTGATGCTGCGTTCGCAAGCGTCAGAGTTACCTTCTTTGTATTTGTTAATCATACACTGTTGTATTTATTTCCAAACAGTTGTACTTAGAAGTCGTAGAAGATTCGTAGACATTATGACTTGTATTACCGGTTTTGGTAAAGTTTGTACATTATGTTGAGATTCTATATCGAGACTGTTAGTTGTCCTTTCATTATTGTTTTTATTCAGAAACTATTAGGCTTACCTAGTCCCTAAGACTAGGTGCCATCACGGTACCCAACGGAGGAAAATTTGAATCGTGACACTGTCTTTCCCTCAAGTAAGTATGATAAGGAAGTCAGGGTAAACCCTAACAATTCTCCGGTCTTGAAAAAATATGATTGTCGTCTTCACAATCTTTATCACTGTTGGTTGTCATAGTTAAAAATGGGTATGAGTTGAAAATATGAGCCTTGTGCATAAGTGAACACGAGTTATTAATATTGGAATCATATGTTAAAAGTGAAACCATGCTTTAAAAGTTAACTGGGTTAACGCGGAAATAATATTGTGGATGTTATTATAATGTCATTGCACGAGAAGGAAAATCTTTAATTTGAAGAAGGGTGAAACTTTTCCGCTAGCAAAAGGATCTATCAAATATGTAAGGGATCTTTATTAGGAAAGGTAAATCAACTATAGTTAATATTTTGTCCTAATATTTATATCTATATTATATTAAAAGCACGAAGCCCCTAGCGAAATATTGTTTGCTTTTTTTACACTTAAAAAATCGATTTCACACTAGATAAAATTGTAATTTAAGTTGTCTTCCTAATATTTAAGAATAACTAAATATTTAATTGTCATTTATGCTAATTTTCCTTAATTTAAAACATTCAAATCATCTCGAATTTTATTTGTTAATCTTTCCTTATTAGATTGTATTACAATTTTATTTGCAATAGGAAGACGTCATTTTAATATGATAAAGACTTGTGTTACAAAAGGAAAAAACAATACTAGATTTTTACCACGGCTAAACTCCATCTCATTTTAAGGATTTCTAATTAAAACGCTAAAATAAACAAAAAGAGAAGATTAATCAAGTACACTACTAAATTGATTAATTTCTGTAACACACAATAACTTACATATCTATCTATCTATATTATATTAAAAGCACGAAGGCCTTTAATGAAATATCTTCATTTTTTTACTATTATAAATTAAACTTCACATTAGATAAAATCGTAATTTAGTTGTTTTTCTTAATATATAGTACTTTGAAATCAAGTAATTTAGTTATTATAACTATCCTATTTAAATTATGTAGGAACTCCTAATATTTAAGACTTTAACATAAATATTAAAGGAAGTCTGGTGCACTAAACTCCCGCTATGCGCGGGGCCGAGGTAAGGGCCTGACCACAAGAATTTATTGTCTTTTTCTTACTTGTTTGGGAGAAATAACAGTACGCCATTGTCTTAACATAAATATTGTTTGAGAGAAATAACAGTATTACATTGTCGTTTGTCTATATTTGTTACGCCAATTTCTATATGAAATATGTTTGAACTTATAATTATACGATATATTCTTATTATTACTGTGACAAACCGATCAGTCATTTTGTGTTCTAAAACCCGGTGCCCCTAAATGAGACTTCATGTGGTTGCTTTTACTGATTTATAACTTGGGAGCATGGTTGGTTCGGGATTCAGAGGAATGTGAGTGGTATAGGAACACTTAGTTCCTTAAGGTTTGCCTTAAAGTCCAAGTTTGACTTTGGTCAACATTTTTAGTAAACGACCTCGAAATCGAGATTTGAAAGCTCCAGTAAGTTCGTATGATGATTTCGGACTTGGGCGTATGTTCGGAACGGGTTTCGGATGACTCAGAAGCGTTTCGGCGCCAACTAGTGAAATATGATTCCTTAAGTTCAAAAAATTGAGGTTTGGAACGTGTTTTTGTGTTATCGAGGTCTGAACGAAATTCTTAGACCGAGAACAGTTCCGTCATGTCATTTATGACTCGCTTACACAATTTGGTGTCATTCCGAGCAGTATAGGTATGTTTCGACGTGTCGAAAGCGAATTCAAGAACTTAAAAGTTAAGTTGAATTAGATGGTTTTGGGGTATGATTCTTAGATTTAGCGTTGTTTCGGACATTCTGAAGGCTCGAGTGAGTCCGTATTATGATTTAGAACTTGTTGGGATATTTGGACGGGGCCTCGGGGGGCCCCGGATGCCATTCGGAAATCGCGCGAGGCAAACTAAGCTCAAAAAGAGATGTTGGTGCATCAGATCTGGTGCAACGACCAGCCGCAGGTGTGAGACCGCAGGCACGATCGAAACCTCGCAGGTGCGGCCTTAGAGGGGCTGCCCAATTTTCGCAGGTGCAGGCCTCTTCCCGCAGAAGCGGAGCCCCAGGTGCGGGCTCTGTTCAGCAGGTGTGCCCCCTGGTTTTCTTCTTCTCTTCTGCAGGTGCGAGCACTGGCTTGCAGATGCGAGACCACAGGTGCGGTCCTCGATCCACAGGTGCGAAAATCCTGAAGGCAGTATTGTTGTTTTAAATGCGGGACTTAGACATTCTTAGGCCATTTCTTTCATCTTTGGACGATTTGAGGAGCTTTCGAAGGGGAGATTCGACTTAGCAATTGTGAGGTAAGTAATTTCTACTTAAAAGTGAGTTTAGTACTTGAGTTTTGGGTAGATTAACACACAAAAATTAGTGGAAATCATGGGTTAGAGTGAAACCTAGGTTTTTTGTTAAAAATAAGAATTTACCAAGAAATTTGTTATGAAATCATGCAAAAACTATATATTATTGATCCTTAGGTTGTGGGTAACCATTCCTCTTGAAAAGTTCCGGAATCCGAGCATGTGGGGGCTTTTTGCAAACTAGGTTGGGATCATTATCCAAATAGGGTAGGTGGGGACTTTTGAACATAGATTGATTTATTTATATAATGTTTGGCTAGTTTCGAGTTCTTGGTGACGAATTTGGAGATTCGGGCGTATTCTTGACCCGGGAAGTAGGCTTGAAACGAGGTAAGTCTCCTTTATAACTTGGTAAGAGGGAATTGTCCCCATAGGTGAATAATTAACTATGTGTCATTATTTGTGGGGACTACGTACGTACGAGGTGACGAGAGTTCGTGCGTAGTGACTATTCTTGTTATGTCCGGGTAGTTAGGTTTACACCATACCTTGTGAACTCCGTTAATTAAACTATATGCCTTATGATATCCTTGTATGCGAGCTTGTTTTCAAGATATCCTGGAACTTGACGTTTTCAAACGAATTACTATTTTAGGAAAAAGGATTTAAGGAAAAATTTTGTGTTTATGTATGACCGCTTCACAATTTATATTTCGTGAGTGGAGTCATTCTTTCCACTACTCCATGGGAGCGGGCCTTACGCCACGACAGGTTAATAGATGCATCTATGGTTCGTGCCGTTCGAATCTTCGGCGGTTCACATTTACTATTATGTTGGCTCAAACCGCATGTCCTCGACACAATATGCGCAAGCTACTTGTCTGATATTTTTCATGACTATTAAACTGTTAGATGTCTGGGAAGACAAATTGTACATTGTATATTGGTGTTTCGCCACGTAAATAGGTTTTTGTGGGTATGTGCAATATTCTTTGTTTTACTATCCACATGTACTTGTTATTCATTATAAATTATATCTAATTATACTGTTTGGACCCTAGTAAGTGTCAAGTTGACCTCTCTTCACTACTTCTTCGAGATTAGACTCGATACTTACTGGGTACATATTGGTTATGTACTCATGCTACGCTCTGAACTTAATTGTACATGTTATGAGGCAGGTGCATCTAGGTATAAGTCCAGTGCTCATCCTTGATTTCACTTGGTTCGAGGCTTGACGGTGAGCTGCTTCTCCTGATGCTGTTCAGCAGCACTCTGGAGTCACCTCTTTTGCTATTCTGTCTATATTATTTCAGATAGTAGGATGGATTTTATTCTTTTGTTCCCTCTCTACTAGATGCCTGTAGACTGGTGACACTAGTTCCTGGCACACACATTGGTAGACTAATCTTTTGGAAATGTAATTAGTTAAAAATTGACGTTTGTTCTTCGTAATCTAATTGCCCCGCTATGTGTCATATTTGATGTGTAGTGGATAAAATATTTTTGAAATATGGGAAGGATTTAGTAAACACAAACTAAATTCACTAGATAATCAGTGTTGGCTTTCCTGACAACGGTGTTGGGCGCCATCGCGACCTGGGTTAGGATTTGGGTCGTGACAACATGGTATCAGAGCTCTAAGTTCATGTAGATCTCACAAGTAACGTGAAAACCCAATAGAGTCTTGCAAATCGGTACAAAGACGTCTGTATTTATCTTCGGGAGGCTGTAGGGTGTTAGGAAATCTCTCTTTATTCATGTCATGTCGTGCAATTGATAGTATGTTAAATCTCACTCTTCTATTCTCTCACAGATGGTAAGGACGTGCACGACCGACGTTTCGGACCCGTGAGGAGCTGCTCCCCCCGTTGCTAGAGGCCGGGGGAGGGCACCTGCCCATGGTAGGGGACGAGGGCATCCCAGAGCTACCAAAGTTGCACCGCCAGCGGATCCAACAGAGGATGCTATCACTGAGTAGAAGGGCAAAGCGCCCGCAGCCGAAACCGCCCCGTTGGACTTCATGCCAGCGCCGGGATTTCAGGAGGTTATGGGACGTATGATGCGGTTCATGGATACTATGACTCGGGTTGGTTTATTTCCAGCAGACCCGGCCACATCTCAAGCATGAGAGGGAGCACAGAGCCCTACTGCCTAGGCCGCAGGACATGCAGCTACAGTTTATCAGACCTCGGTTACACTACCCGCGCAGGGGGGGGGGGGGTTCACCTAGTAGCAGCAGCAGCACCTGAGCCCAGACCAACTGTAGACGGCGATCCGCAGAAGCTATTAGACAGATGGACCAGACTGCACCCTCCTGTCTTCGAAGGTGAGCGTCATGAGGATGCTCGGGATTTTATTGACAGGTGCAGGGACAGACTGCACAACATTATGCTACTAGAGTCCCATGGGGTAGACTTCACTACTTTCCAGCTTGAGGGCAGGGCCCCTAGATGGTAGCAGTCTTATGTTCTTAGTCGACCGTTGGATTCTCCTCCTATCACTTGGAAGCAGTTCACTCAGCTATTCCTGAACAAGTATAGTCCATCCTCTGAGAGGGAAGAGCTGCGGTATCAGTTTATGCAGCTAGAACAAGGTCAGATGTCAGTGACCGACTATGAGGCTAGGTTTTCTGAGTTGTCTTGTCATGCACTTATGATACTTCTTACTGACGCAGAGAGAGTGCGCAGATTTGTAGCTGGGTTTCACTCAGGTATTAGGGCCAACATGGCCCGAGAGGTGGAGATGGGGACTCCTTATCAGCTTGCAGTAGGGATTTCTCGCATGATTAAGGGCTAGTGATTGAAGAGCAAAGAGCAGGGTTCCTGACGGGTATTCTGGTCATAAGGGATCTTCCAGCTCCTATTTCAGTGCTATGCCAGAGAGTTTATACCATCCTCCAGCTATTCAGGGTTCTTCTTCGGGGCAGCAGGCTATGGTGCCGAGAGGTCATTATGAGTGTGGGGATCTAGGTCACATCAAGAGGTTGTGCCCCAGACTTTGGGGCAAGGCAGTGCAGTAGAGTCACCAGCCTATGGTTTCATCACAAGCGGTTCGGCCACCTAGAGGTGGGGGACAGGCTGGTAGAGGTCGTCCTAGGGGTCGCGGCCAGGCAGGGGGAGCCCAGCCAGTCCCTGTCCATTCAAGTGGAGGTCAGTCATCCGGCGCTCCAGCCAGATTCTATGTTTTCCCGGCCAGACTAGATGCGGTGGCCTCAGATGCCGTGATCACATGTATTATTTCGGTATGCAGTAGGGATGCATCAGTATTATTTGATCCAGGATCCACTTATTCATATGTATCAGCTCTGTTTGCTCATTTCCTGGATATTCCTTGTGAGTCCTTGGGTACTCCTGTTTATTCTACTCATGTTGGCGATTTTGTGGTTGTGGACCAGATTTATTTGTCCTATGTGTTACATTATGTGGGTTCAAGACTAGAGCGGACCTCCTGTTACTTGATATGACTGATTTTAAGGTCATCCTGGGCATGGATTGGTTATCCCCTTATCACGTTGTCCTAGATTGCCATGCCAAGATGGTTACTCTAGCCATTCCTGAGGTTCCGAGGTTGGAGTAGAGAGGTTCCTCGGTCTGTGCAGCTAGTCGGGTTGTTTCTTTCCTGAAGGCTCGACGTATGATCGAGAAGGGTTGTCTGGTTTATCTTGTTTATGTGTAGGACACCGCCGCTCAGTCTCCGATGATTGATTCAGTGCCAGTAGTTCGAGAGTTTGCTGATGTATTTCCTTCAGACCTCCCAGGCATGCCACCGGATCGTGACATTGATTTTTGCATTGACTTAGCTCCAGGCACCCAGCTTATATCTATTCCCCCAATACCGTATGGCTCCGAAGGAATTGAAAGAACAACTTGAAGAGTTGTTAGCTAAGGGGTTTATCAGACCGAGTGTATCTCCTTGGGGTGCTCCAGTGTTATTTGTGAAGAAGAAGGATGGGACTTTGCCGATGTGTATTGACTACCGCTCGTTGAACAAAGTCATCATCAAGAATAAGTACTCGTTGCCGCGTACTGTGATTTGTTTGACCAGTTGCAGGGTGCTCGGATTTTTTCTAAGATTGACTTGAGATCAGGGTACCATCAGCTGAAGATCCGGGACTCGGATGTTTCGAAGACTGCCTTCCATACGAGATATGGTCATTATGAGTTCCTGGTGATGTCTTTTGGCTTAACTAATTGTAACGACCCGGTCTGTTGTTATGTAGAACTTGCATTTTTATTGCTTTCATGGATTGTTTATTCTATTATTGATGTGTTAGAGTCGATAGGCTTGAAATCGGTATAGTTAAACGAGAATTTAGTAACTTAGTCTTAAAAAATAGCCTTAAAATGAGAAAAGTCAACTAAGGGTTGACTTATTGATAAACGACCTCGGAATGCGGATTTTATGGCTCAGATAGCTTCGTTAGCTGATTTGGGACTTAGGAGTGTGCTCGAAATATTTTGTGATGTCCGGTGTAGAGTTAGGCTTGAATTGGCGGAAGTTAGTTTTTGGTGATTTCCGGTCGGCAATGGAAATAGGCTATTGGGGTCGGAATGGAATTCCAGAAGTTGGAACAGGTTCGTAATGTCATTTTGGATATGTTTGCAAAATTTCAAGTCAATTGGGGTTGTTTTGGATAGCTTCGGCATCGTTGGTGGATTTTAGGAATTTCAAAGTTCTTAGGCTTGAATTCGATGTAAATTTGGTGTTTTGATGTTAGTTTTGGTGTTTTAAGAGTGCAACTAAGTTTGAATAATCATTTATGATGTGTTGATAAATTTTATTGGGGTCCCGAGGGGCGCGGGATGGTTTCGGGTGGTTAACGGGGAGTTTGGAGCATAATTGTTGTTGCTGAAGTTGCTGGTGCTGGTCCTTTCGCACCTGCGGATGAGGAGTCGCAGCTGCGTTTCCGCGGGAGCGGACGTGGCACCGCAGGTGCGGAAGATTGGCTGGGTGAGAATTTTCAGCAGGTGCGAGTAAGTTGCCGCACCTGCGAGGCCGTAGGTGCGGAGTAGGGTCGTTTATTGAAACAATTATTTTGACTGTAGGTGCGGTCCCGCAGGTGCGAGATAGAGGCCGCTGGTGCGGAACCTCTGGGCAGAAAGTATAAATTGAAACCCTCCCCGACTTAAAACCTTTTTACACCATTCTTGTACAGACAGAGAGCTTTGGGGGCGATTTGTGAACAGGGAAATCATTGTTCTTCATACAGGTAAGTGTTTTGGACCTTAAAACTCAATTATGGATGATTATAGAACATAATATCAGTGTTAAATTCAATAAAATCAGTAGAAAAAGGTGGGTTTAGGGCTTGAGATTTTGAGACCTTTAGGGATTGATCTGAGGGGTAAAACGAACTCTTATTTTAGTGTTCTTTATATGTACGGACTCGTGAGACGACGAAGAACAGTTTTGTATAAAATTTCTGAGTTTTGGGACGCGGGCCCGGGGGTTGGGTTTTGACCAAATTCGGGTTTTTGAGCTAAATTGATATTTTTCAATTGGGATTCACACCTTAAGCATAATTTGATGATAAAATCTGAACTTGGAAGATTTGGAGCACTCAGAGGCCGGATTTAAAGGCAAAGGCACTATGGAATAGTATTTCAGCCGGTTTTGAGGTAAGTAACGTTTCCAAACTGGGTTCTGAGGGTTCAAAACCCCGAGCTAAATGATTTATGACTATTGTTGAGGTGACGCACATGCCAAGTGACGGGTGTGAGGGCGTGCACCGAGTAATTGTGGCTTGTCTTATACCATGGAACCGCTTAGTGATTATTCCATGATGATTTATGTGCTTCTATTAATGTGGTAATTGTGAACAAGTTAGAAATCTTGTTAAGTATAAATGCTAGGCTTCACGCCGAAAATGCTGAGACCCGAGTGGTCGTATATTACTGTCTCATTTTGTGATTATTTAATGTTATATACTCAGTCATGTTATAGCAGATCACTTCATATCTCAGTCTCAGTATTGTTAATTACATGCATACTTATCATTGTTTCGGGCTGATGGAGGCATTTGTGATCCATTTGAGTTAGACTGAAGAGTAATGACTGAGTGAGGACAAAACCCTGTTATTAAGACAGTTATGAGATCGGACTGCACATCGAAGAAATATTAAATCATGCCGTCGTTGGCTTGATATGGCGCTTGGGCCACTAGGGCCCCTCCGGAGTCTTTACACCCCCAGCGAGCGCATTGATATTGAGGGACGGATTTTCCCTGGGCATGGATCTTGTCAGAAGTTGATGTATGCGAGGGATGGATCTTCCCTGGGCATGGATCTTGTCCAAAGCTGATTTTATGAGAGGGATGGATCTTCCCTGGATATGGAAATTTTCCGAGTGTGTTATTCCGGAGATGGATCTTCTCCGTGAGGGCTGGACAGGCCTTTTTTCCTCAGTACGGAGTGACTACGGTCACCGGTGTTTATGCATATTCCGGGATGGAACTTCCCTGGGCCTGAGAGAGCTGTGAGCACCATGTTCATATCCATACTGGTTTCATACATATATTTTACGATGACATGTAGAGTATACTGGCATACTTTGCATATTTTCTCATCCTGATAAACTGTTAGCATGTCTAAATTCTGTATAATATTTGTTGTAAAATTTTGAGGTTTTTTCCGTCACTACTTCTCAGCGCACAGTTTGGGTTCGTTACTTCTGAGTTGGTGTACTCACGTTACCCTCTGCACCTTGCAGATCCAGGTACACCGGGACCCGGTAGTGGATATTGAGCAGCGATCAGCGTTTCTATTGGAGTTGTCGAGGTAGTAGCTGGCGATCGTAATCTCGTCTTCTCTTTCTTATTCTACCTGTTGTTCTTTATTTTGAGACAATATTGTCCATTTCTCCTTTCTTTTCTTTATGTTATAGTAGCTCGTGACTGAGTGACACCGGATCCATTGTTCGAGGTTTAAATTTAGTTTTCAAATATTGTTTTAACTTCAGATTCTTAGTTTTATTAATAAACTCGTTTAAAACTCACATTTTTATTGGAAATGGAATTTAGCTTAGTTAAAAAGGGAGGCTTTCCTGGTTCCACGACATGCACCATCACGACTCCGAAATTGGGTCGTGACACTAATGCCCCAGAAGCATTTATGGAGTTGACGAATAGGGTGTCCATGCGTTATGTTGATTCTATTTTCATTGTCTTTATTGATGACATTTGATCTACTCACATAGCTTAGGGGAGCACGAGCAGCATTTGAGAGTTGTGCTCCAGACCTTGCGGGAACAAAAGTTGTACGTTAAGTTCTCCAAGTGAGAGTTTTGGTTAGATTCTGTTGCGTTCTCGGGACATGTGTTATCTGGAGAGGGTATCAAGGTGGATCCTAAGAAGATTGAGGCAGTTCAGAGTTAGCCACGCCCTACTTCGGCGACGGAGATCAGGAGCTTCTTGGGACTTGTAGGTTATTATAGTCAGTTTGTGGAGGGTTTTTCATCCATTGCAGCCTCTCTGACTAGATTGACCCAGAAGGGTTCCCCATTCCGATGGTCTGACGAGTGTGAGGTGAGCTTCCAGAAGCTCAAGACAGCCTTGACCACAACACAAGTTCTAGTGTTGCCTTCCAGTTCGGGGATGTATACAGCTTATTGCGACACCTCACGCATTTGTTTGGGATGTGTATTGATGCAGGAGGGGCGAGTTATTGCATATGATTCACGTCAGCTGAAGGTTCATGAAAAGAATTACCCTATGCACGATTTGGAGCTGGCAGCGATTGTTCATGCTCTTAAGATTTAGAGGCACTACTTGTATGGGGTGCCTTGTGAGGTTTATACAGACCACCGCAGTTTGCACCACTTGTTCAAGGAGAGGGATCTTAATTTGAGGCAGTGTATATGGTTTGAGTTGCTGAAGGATTATGACATTACTATTCTTTATCATTCGGGCAAGGCGAATGTGGTTGCAGATGCCTTAAGCAGGAAGGCGGAGAGTATGGGTAGCTTGGCTTTCATTTCAGCAGAGGACAAACCTCTATATTTGGACATTCAGTCCTTGGCTAATCGCCTGGTATGGTTGGAACTTTCAGAGACCAGCCGAGTTCTTTCATGTGTTGTTGCTTAGTATTCATTATTGGGGGAGATCAAGGCTCGGCAGTTTGATGATCCGCACTTGGCAGTTCTCTGGGAGACGGTGTTATAGGGTGGTTCCAAGGAGATTTCTATTGGCGAGGATGGTGTTCTGAGACTTCAGGGTCGCATATGTGTCCCTAATGTTGACGGCCTGAGGGGGAGGATTCTAGAGAAGGCACATAGTTCCCGGTATTCTATTCACCCTGGTGCTACGAAGATGTATCGTGACCTGAGGCAGCATTACTGGTGGAGGCGGATGAAGAAGGACATAGTGGAGTATGTGGCTACATGTCTAAATTTCTAGCAGGTTAAGTATGAGCACTAGAGGCCAGGAGGCGTTCTTCAGTAGATTCCTCTACATGAGTGGAAATGGCAGCGCATCACTATGGACTTCGTAGTTGGGTTGCCTCGGACCTTGCGGAAGGTTGATGCGGTTTGGGTTATTGTGGACAGGTTGACCAAGTCGGCACATTTCTTTCCAGTAGCTACTACTTATACTTCAGAGAGGTTGGCCCAGATCTACATTCAGAAGATAGTTCGGTTGCGCGGTGTGCCTGTGTCCATTATATCAGATCGAGGTCCTCAGTTCACCTCGTACTTCTGGGGAGCAGTACAGAGTGAGTTAGGCACCCGGGTAGAGCTCAGCACAGCATTCCACCCTCAGACCGACAGGCAGTCGGAGCGGACAGTTCAAATATTGGAGGACATGCTCAGAGCATGTATGATTGACTTTGGAGGGCAGTGGGACCAAATCTTGCCTTTAGCCGAGTTTGCTTATAGTAAGAGTTATCAGTCCAACATTGAGATGGCTCCATTTGAGGCCTTCTATAGTCGGCGATGTCATTCTCCCATCGGGTGGTTTGATCCTGGCGAGGCTAAGTTGTATGGCACTGACCTGGTGAATGATGCCTTAGAAAAAGTAAAGTTGATTCAGGAGAGGCTTCACACAGCACAGTCCAGACAGAAGAGTTACGTGGATCAGAAGTCGTGTGATGTATCGTTTATGGTCGGCGAGAAAGTTCTGTTGAAATCTCGCCGATGAAGGATATTATGAGATTTGGAAAGAAGGATGTTGAGCCTAAGGTTTATAGGTCCATTTGAGGTGTTGAGGAGAGTTGGGGAGGTTTCTTATGAGCTCGCTTTACCTTCTAGTTTATCAAGAGTTCACCCGGTCATTCATGTGTCCATGCTCCGGAGGTACCACGCCGACTTCTCTCACGTGATGGACTTCAACACCATTCAGCTAGATGAGAGATCGGGTTATGAGGAGGATCCAGTTGCTATCATTGACAGGAAAGATCGCGAGTTGAGGTCAAAGAGGGTTTCCACCGTAAAGGTCCAATGGAGGGGCCAACCAGTCGAGGAGGAGACCTGGGAGTCCGAGAAGGACATGCGATCAGATATCCTCACTTATTCAACACTCCAAGTATGATTCTAGACCCGTTCGACGATGAACGTTTCTTTAAGAGGTGTAAAATGTGATGACCCGACCGATCATTTTGTTTTCTAGAACCCCGTGCCACTAAATGAGACTTCTTGTGGTTGCTTTTACTGATTTATAACTTGCGAGGATGGTTGGTTCGGGATTCGGAGGAGTGTGGGGTGGTATAGGAACACTTAGTTCCTTAAGGTTGGCCTTAAAGGCCAAGTTTGACTTCGGTCAATATTTTTAGTAAACAACCTCGGAATCGATATTTGAATGCTCTAGTAGATTCGTATGATGATTTCAGACTTGGGCATATGTTCGGAACGTGTTTCAGATGACCTGGGAGCGTTTCAGCGCCAAATAGTCAAATATGATTCCTTAAGTTCAAAATTGAGGTTTCGAACGTGTTTTAGTGTTATCGAGGTCTGAATGGAATTCCAACACCGGGAATAGTTTCTTCATGTCCTTTATGACTTGCTCACAAAATTTGGTGTCATTCCGAGCAGTATAGGTATGTGTCGGCGTGTCGAAAGAAACTTTAAGAACTTAAAAGTTCTTAAGTTGAATTTAGATGGGTTTGGGGTATGATTCTTAGATTTAGCATTGTTTCGGACGTTCTGAAGGCTCGAGAGAGTCTGTATTATGATTTAGAACTTGTTGGTATATTTGGACGGGGCCCCGGGGGGCCGCGGACGCCACTCAGACATCGCGTGAGGCAAACCAAGCTCAAAAGCAGCTGCTTGTGCATCAGATCTGGTGCGACCGCACCTGCGAAGGACCAGCAGCAAGTGCGAGACTACAGGCGCGGTCGAAGCCTCGCAGGTGTGGCCTTAGAGGGTCTGTCCAATTTCCGAAGGTGCGGGCCTTTTCCCGCAGAAGTGGAGCCGCAAGTGCGGGCTCTATTCCGCAAGTGCGGCCCCTGGCCTTCTTCTGCTCTTCCGCAGGTGCGAGCACTGGCTCGCAGATGCGATACCGCAGCTGCTGCCCTCGAGCCGCAGGTGCGAAAGTCCTGAAGGCAGTGTGGTCATTTTAAATGCGGGACTTTCATCTTTGGACGATTTGGGGAGCTTTTAAAGGGGAGATTCGACCTAGCAATTGTGAGGTAAGTAATTTCTATTTAAAAGTGAGTTTAATACTTCAGTTTTGGGTAGATTAACACACAAAAATTAGTGGAAATCATGGGTTAGAGTGAAACCTAGGGTTTTTTTTATATAAATCAGAATTTACCAAGAAATTTGTTATGAAATGATGCAGAAACTATATATTATTGATCGTTAGGTTGTGGGTAACCATTCCTCTTGAAAAGTTCCAAAATCCGAGCATGTGGGATCGGGGAAATTCGGGCCTATTCTTGACCCAGGAAGTAGGCTTGAAATGAGGTAAGTCTCCTTTCTAACCTGGTAAGAGGGAATTATCCCCATAGGTGAAGTAATTCACTATGTGTCATTATTTGTGGGGACCAAGTACGTACGAGGTGACGAGAGTCCGTGCATAGTGACTATTCTTGTTATGTCTGGGTAGTTAGGTTTACACCATACCTTGTCAACTTCGTTAATTGAACTATATTCCTTGTGATCCTTGTATGCGAGCTTGTTTTAAGGAAATCCTAGAACTTGACGTTATCAAACGAATTACTATTTCTGGAAAAAAGATTTAAGGAAAAATGTTGTGTTTATGTGTGACCGCTTCGCAATTTATATTCCGCGAGCGGAGTGATTCTTTCCACTACTTTCATGGGAGTGGGCCGTACGCCACGGCAGATTAATAGATGCATCTATGGTTTGTGATGTTCGACCCTTCGGCGGTGCACGTTTATTATTATGTTGGCTCAGCCATATGTCCTTGACACATTATGCGCAAGCTACTTGTCTGATACTTTTCATGACTGTTAAACTGTTAGATGTCTGGGAAGACAAATTGTAAATTGTATATTGGTGTTTCGCCATGTAAATAGGTTTATGTGGTTATGCGCAATATTCTTTCTTTTACTGTTCACGTGTACTTGTTATTCATTTTAAATTATATCTAATTATACTGTTTAGACCCTAGTAAGTGTCAAGTCGACCTCTCGTCACTACTTCTTCGAGATTAGACTGGATACTTACTGGGTACATATTGTTTATGTACTCATGCTGCGCTCTATACTTAATTGTACAGGTTTTGAGGCAGGTGCATCTGGATATCAGTCTAGTGCTCGTCCTTGATTTCACTTGGTTCGAGGCTTCACGGTGAGCTGCTTCTCATTGATGTCGTTCAGCAGCACTCTGGAGTCACCTCTTATTCTATTCTGTCTATATTATTTCAGACAGTATGATGGATTTTATTCTTTTGTTCCCTCTTTACTAGATGCATGTAGACTTATGACACTAGTTCCTGGCACACACATTGGTAGACTAATCTTTTGGCAATGTAATTAATTATAAATTAACTTTCATTCTTCGTAATCTAATTGCCCCGCTATGTTTCATATTCCATGTATAGTGGCTAAATTATTTTTAAAATATGGGAAGGATAAGTAAACACAAACTAAATTCACTAGATAATTAGTGTTGGCTTGCCTGACAACGGTGTTGGGGGCCATCGCGGCCTGGGTTAGGATTTGGGCCGTGACAATTACATTGAGATGTATGTACTTAATTAACTATATTTTAAATAATTAAATGCAATTTTTAAATATTATGCGAAAACATCGATGTAGAGAAAAAGAAATATTATTCGAGTTTAAAAAAATATTTCTATATCATTGTAAAGGCACGAATCCTGAAGATATAAATAAATAAATTATTTTAATTATTTTTTATTCAATAACTAAAATATATTATTTAATAATATTTACGTAATTCTTTAAATTATATACTTATTGATATAGGTACACGCGCAAAGCGCGTTTCCTAAGACTAGTATTATGTTAAAAGTATGAAGGCCCGAAATATCATTCGCCTTTTTTACCCTTTAAAAATAGAGTTTACATTGGATAAAATAGTAATTTAGTTATTTTCCTAATATCTAGGAATACTCATTTAATTATTTTTCTTATACATAGGGATACTCATTTAATTATTTTCCTAATATTTAGGACTACAAAATCAACTAAATTTTATATACTACATTCTTTGTTATTTTGATTACATAGAAAAATTTAATATTTAGAACTTCAAAAATATAACATTTTATTTCATGTAAAATTTTAAACTTAAATTATATATAAATGGCAAGAAAAGGAAAGAATTAAAAATACTAACCAAATAGGATGTAACCACTTGGTATTTACAAGTTTATCCCTTTGAACAAATACCAAAAATTCAATCAAAAAAGAAAGAGGACGTATGACGTTCTTGGAAGATAACAGAGTAATTTTTTTATGTTTTGATTTAGGTGAAACTCTTTTACATACAAAAATACTTTAAAATATACAAAATTATTTCACCTCGTTTGATTTTCTTAAAATTTGATAAAAGAATTTTTATTCGATATAATATAATTATTATCAGTTATTTAAAATTTGGTATGAGCTAATATTAAGAATTTAAAGCAATAAAATAAAATTATCTTTTATTGCTGAAAATAAATAATTAAGTATTTGGAATAGCTAATTAGCAAAAAAAAAGTATTATTTTTCAAATTCATCATACAAGTAAAACTATCTTCAGGTTGGCAAAAATCTTGGCTTAAGTAGATATATTTCAATAAAAAAGACTACCGATGTCGAAAGAAATTAGAAGTAAAGTTGAACCAATTATAATATGGTATTAAAAATTAACTTGGTTAAAATTCAAAATAAAAGAAATAAGAATGAAACGTAAGTATTCAAAATAAGTTGAGATTTAGTATTGTATTTTATTTTTCATATAGCTCAATAAATGGCCCTCTAAAGTTTTGTTTTCTTATATGTAATAAACTATTGGTTGAAAAATGCACATTCAGTATTATTAGAAATTACATTATTACTTAATTATTCATTTTTTTCCTATAAACTATATGACCTAGCCATTCATTTCAATAGCTCTAAAAGAAAGATAGAATTTTTTAATTAATGTTAATTTGATGATTGTTTGAAGAATTATAATAAAAATGTATAATTATTTTGATCATGTGTGACGACCCAACCGGTCGTTTCGGGAATTTAAGCTCCGTTCGGTGGTGTAAAGTCATAAACAGCTTCACGTTGTGTATATCGACCTGCGTGTGTGGTTAGATTCAGTTACCGGGTAATTCAGAGTCGAATTGGGAGAAACGTTTTGGTTTTGGAAGCTTAAGTGATGAAAGTTGACCGGAGGTTTGACTTTGTGTAAATGGGCTCGTAATGAGTTTTGGTTAATGTCAACGTCTTCGTGTGATGATTTTTGACTTAGGCGCGCGTCCGGAATTGGTTTTGGAGGTCCGTATAGTGATTTGAGGTAATTTGGCTAAAGTTAGCATTTCGGCGATTTCGGCCGATAGGTGAAATTTTGATATCGGGCTCGGAATGGAATTCCGGAAGTTGGAATAGGTTCTTAATGTCATTTGTGACGTGTGTGCAAAATTTCAGGTCATTCGAACGTGATTTGGCAAGTTTCGGCATCGTTGGCGTATTTTGCAAGTTTAGAAGTTCTTACGCTTAAATCAGTCTTCCTCCGCCCGAATCGGAATCAAAGTAGTATCCACCTTCTTCCTTTGCCGGTATCCTAAGATCGATCTCTTGACTAAGTCATTTCACACGTTGCACTGAGAACATGGGACTGATCCCGTACCGTGCTACTGCCTTGACCTAGGATTCTTTTCTTCACATCGGATTCTGAACTGAAAAACTGAAGCTTTCAAGGAAGGAGATTCTAAGACATCACATTCTGTGGCAAAGAGCCCATTCGATGGCATCCGCGCCCGCTTGAATTTAACTTTCACAGGTTGATTCGGTGTTTTGGTGTTATTTTGGATTTTCCGAATGTTCGACTATGTTCGGGTAGTGATATATGACTTGTTGGAATTGTTGGTTGAGGTCCCGAGGAACTCGGGTGAGTTTCGGATAGGTATGGGTTGTGTTGCACTCGTTTTTGATGTTTCGGCGTCGTTTCTTCAAGCATAATTGGTACCAAATTAATAAAATTAGATCCAATTTATTTTTTGATTGAAGCATTATATCCATATCGTAATTACGGAGCTATAGCAAAAAGAATCGTCGAATTTGGACATCGTATGACGAATTTATGCTCATTTTAGTGTCGGAGAAGAGAGCTGATGCTGGTATTTCGCAGGTGCGAAGTTGGGTGCGCACCAGCGGAGCCGCAGGTGCGCAAAATGGCCCTCAAGTGCGGAATTGACAGCTGGAAATGCGCAAGTGCGGGTATTTTGGTCGCACCTGCGAAAATCCCAAAGTATAGAAAAATCAGACCGCGTCATTTTAGTATTTTGAGCATATCTTGAGTTCTAGAGCTCCAATTGAGGTAATTTTTGCGGCGTTCTTCTCGTATTTTCATCGGGGTCAGTATCTAAGTACTATTGTTTCATTTTTATATGATTACAGAAGTTCATTTTTTGAATTAATCCATATTTTGATTGGAGAATTGGGGTTTTTATCCAAAACTTTTCTAAAAAGAATAATTGGGTTTGAAACATTGATTTGGCATCGAAATTTGATGAAATTAGCATGGTTGGACTCATAATTGAATGGGTGTTAGGAATTTATAAATTTTGTTGGGTTCCGAGGTGCGGGCTCGGGGGTCAACTTTTGGGTCGATTTTTATATTTTTTTAAAGATTGAAACTTTATTATTTGGAATAGTCCCTTACAAGTTTTATGTGTATTTTGAAGTTGTTTTAGAGTGATTTTGAGAAGTTGTTTTAGAGTTATTTTGAGTCGTCCGAAGGTCTTTTCGCCTGAGAAGTCCATTTTAAAGTACCGGGTAGTCGCCGTCGAGGTAACTATCTTGCCTAACCTTGTTTGGGGGAACTACTCCTTAGAATTAAGTCTTCTATGTTGATTGTAGTCCGCGTACGCTAGGTGACGAGTGTGTACTCGAACTTATTTGCAAATAAATTTCCCATTAGGGAGTTTTGGGTCTTATGTTCCCCGTATATGAATTGAACTTGTTATATATAAATTCCTGATTCCTAATCTCATCTCCTCCTGTTCAAGTTAGAAGTGCTTGCCTAGCATTCCTTGTTTCTTATATGATCTTAATTGATTTAAATGAATACTTTATTTTTCCTACCGTTATGCTATGTCTTCCTTCATATGCTGCCTAATTACTGAGCATTGTTCAAACTGAGTTTATTCGGTGAAGCTAATTGTCTAAGTGATATTGGTTATAGCTGATTCCCTTGCCAAGATGAATTTGGTATCTTGGTTGCGAACTTGAATGTATAGAATCATTGCTATATTTGTCTTATTTTCCCCTCGCCATGTTGTTCTCTCTCTGTGTTTGGCATTCCTCTCAGTGGCTACTTCTTATGAGCGAGTTGTTACCATTTTTGTGTCTTAAGTCTTTGTATTGATTTGATCATCGCACTTTGTATTCGGCCTTGTTTGCTTTTGCGCCGGTTGTGGCAATATATGTTGTCTCTATCGCATTCTGGTTGTTTTCCTTAGTGGGTGCATTGCATATTTAAATTGGGACTACTGACAGAGATCCGGGAGCTTTCCCCTTGTACTGCATCACATATTTAAATATGGACTAGGGACTGAGATCCCAGAGCTTTCCCCCCTGTACTGCATCGCATATTTAATTTGGGATTACGGACAGAGATTTGGGATATTTCCCCCTGTACTGCATCACATATTTAAATTGGTACTACGGACAGAGATCCGGGAGTTCCCCCTGTACTGCATCGTATATTTAAATTGGGACTACGGACAGAGATCCAGAGCTTTTCCCATGTACTGCATTGCATAACAAATTCTGAGTGGCGGACTGAGTTCCGGTAGTTTATGATTGAGGAGATTTGAATCGAAAGGTATAAATATATATATTGAAAAGTATAGCTGAAAAGCAATTATCTCCAGGAAAAGTTATGTCTAAAGGACTTCTTTTCGAAAGTATATTTGAAAAACATTTGTCTTGCAGAATGATGATATTTGAAAGAGTAGTACTTGGGAATAATATAGTTTGAACATCACGTATTTTGATGATATTTGAAAGAGCAGTACTTGGGAAAATATATTTTGAACACCACGTGTTTTAGGGATATTTGAAAGAACGGTACTTGAAAAAATATATTTTGAACATCACGCATATTGATGATACTTGAAGGAACATTATTTGGGAAAGTGTATTTGAACACCCCGTATTTGAAGAGACTATGTTATAAAGATTTCTCTTTATAAAAATATATAAATATACATTGAGAGAAAGTATGTTTCAAAGAAGAAATTTCTCTATTCCGAAAGGATTATATCTTTAAAGTTCTAAAAATTAACTCACGATTTAAAGGTTTTCACTCGAAGGTTTGACCAGTTTTATTGAGTTATTGTCTAAGGCCTAACGAGAATAAACTGATGCAGTGTTGAGTTGCTTGTGTTTTTATTGGGTTGAATTTACCGCCATTTGGATTGCATTCTTTCCTTTCTCTTTGTGTATTTCTATTATGTTTTCCGTTGATCGTGATTATTAAATTTCCGTCTGTATTGTTCGATCGAATCGTTAATTACTTTGAGAAATCGTTAGATAGATATTTTGTTTCGGTTGTCTACACATCTATGACTTTTTTACTTATTAGACCGGTAGTGTCTTGACTAGTCCTCGTCACTACTTCACCGAGGTTAGTCTTGATACTTACTGGGTACCGTTGTGGTGTGGTTATACTACACTTCTGCACATTTTTGTGTGCAGCTTCAGGTTATGGTTGTTGGTAGCTGTGCAGATCATTGCTGAGGAGACTCAAGGTAACCCTCTGCTATGTTCGCAGGCTTAGGAGTCACCTTCCTGTTTTATTTCTATTCAATTGTACTTACTTATTCCTAGACAGTTGTACTTAGATTTGATAGAAAGATTTCGTAGAGCTTATGACTTGTATTTATCGGGTTTTGGGAAATCGTAAACTCTGTCAAGAATTCTATCTCGAATTTTTTCAAATTTCTTTATTATTGTTGTTGTTCAGTGGAAATATTAGGCTTACCTAGTCCCTAAGACTAGGTGCCATCACAATACCCAACGGAGGGAAATTGTGTTGTGACAAGTTGGTATCTGAGCTCTAGGTTCATAGGTTCTACAAGGCATAAGCGTGTTTGGTAGAGTCTTGAGGATCGGTACAGAGACGTCTATACCTATCTTCGAGAGGCTACGTAACTATCAGGACAATTTCACTTCCTTCATTCCTATCGTGCGAGTTCATTGATCTTAAAATTTGAAATTATCGTTCCATTCTCTCACCGATGGTGAGGACACGAGCGGCGATTTTGGATGATGTTACCCCGAAGCAAATGTCACAAGGGTAAGAGATAGAGGCCAACGAGGAGCACGTGCCGTAGTTAAGATGCCTACCAAAGCAACCGTTGAGGATTCGCCCGTATTCCTAGTTAGGGGGTAGGTACTGGGGGTTCCTGTTGCTACCCCGGACTTTAGAAGATCGGAGCGCAGTTTTGAGTACAATTGGTACATCGGCTCAGGCCGGGTTGATTCTAGTGCACCAGTTGCTTCACAGATCAGGGGAGGAGTTCAGATTCCCATCGTCTACACTCCAGAGCAGCAAGATCATATTGGTCAAGTTCCAGTTGTCATGGCAGTACGACATGTGGTTTCAATTCACCTCGTGGTTGGGACAGCAACATCGGAGGTAGAGCACCTTAAGATTTAGTGGTACTGGAAGTACCACCCTTCTATCTTTCAGTGCATTGGCGGCAGGTGATGCCCAGGATTTTCTGGAGGAGTGTCACCATATTCTTCGTATTTCGGGTATTGTGGAGATGAGCGAGATTGCTTTTGTCACGTCTTTCCATAGTAGTGGATTGATCAGTAGTGGTGGCATATAAGTTGGGGTAGCCTGGCCGAGTTAGCCTTACTAGCATGGATTCAGTTTTAGGAGATGTTTTGAGGGAGGTTGCACCTTAGTTCCGTCGGGATGTACAACGCACAGAGTTTGAGCAGTTGCGTCAGGGCGCTATGTCACCATTGTAGTACGCCGTCAGATTGGGTGAGTTGGCTAGATTTACACCTCATTTGGTTGCTTCAGTTAGAGAGCGATTCCATAGATTCATTGAGAGACTCAGGCACGGTAGAGAATCTTGGGTCAACCAGTTCAATTGCATTACTAGCTTCGCATGGGAGCATTTCAGATACTCATGGGTCTCCGAGGATCTGTATCGTATGTCTTCCACAGCCACATCGGCAGAGAGATTATTTTCAGTGTGGAGATGTTTGCCATAGGGTAAGAAATTGTTCCAGGATTCAGATGGCAAAGTTATAGAAGGGTGTTCAGGTGGATAGAAGGCAACTAAGAGGGGGAAACCCGACCAGTTGATGTGTTGCATATAGTAGGCTAGAGGCCGTCGTGTCAAATATCATCACCCAGGTATGGCTTGATGTGCTAAAGTGGGGTACCATTGTATTTCACTATAGTCCTGTTGATCAAGATGAGTTCCCATTATTTGTTGTCTCATTTATGAGTGAGTTTCATGTATTGCACTCTATTTTTTTGTGCTTTCTCCTGTTGTGAGATTCTATGAGTAGTAGCCGTGTCTATCGTTATTTTATTCATCATTGCTAGTGGTGAAACTGGAAGTGAGTCCATGTCGTCCTTTCTTTGTGTGATTCTCCTAAGTATTTTGTTTTCGAGCTGTGATTTGATACTCCATTGAGATGTGAGTAAGTGAGCGCTATGATTTTGTTAGCCGAGATGAATTAGCGGGAGATATCTATTGGTATGATATAAATTCGACACGTGTCATAGAGTTGAGGGCGAAACCCTCGTGATTCCTTGTGATTTGATATGTTGGACCAGGCTGAGTACTGCGGTGGAATTTTTATCAAGATGGAATCCTTCTGATTTGTTCATATGCTTTGCTTCTCTCTTGTTATATTTCTTTTGGTAAGTTGGTATCGATAGAGAGTTATGACTATGGGCTTGTTTGGTAGTACATTTATATATGCTTCTATTTTTCCTACTCAGCCATTTCGCTATGTGCTTCTTTAGTCCAGTTTGCGGGATGTGTGCCCGGTGGTGTTAGCTGTGACTCAGTGATTCAGATGTCTTCAGATGAGGTCTTTGTGTTTATTGCATCATTATCGTTTATGGGATTTGGAAACAGAGAGTTCTTCCATACATGGGACTAATTACCAATGTTCAGTTGATTTCGGGCAGTTGTGGTGATCAAAAGTAATATTGAGCCTATGTGTGATGTGCTATGTTGTGTGGTCGTACCTTATCGGGGTAGTCCTGAGTCGATGCAGTTGTTTGAGGCTAATTTCGCATATGGAATTAGGATTGGGTCCTTTGTAAATGAGTAGAAGATGAGAAAGTAGAGGTATATATGAGGCTTATCGGTGGTAATAGGAAGGCTAAATTACAGTTGTGATGGTGTCATGAGGCTTATGTAGCTTGGGGTGATGTGGGGTCACCTGCAGGTATGTGTTGGAAGTGTGAAATCAGTGAGTGGAAGAGTTCAAGGTGAATCTTGGCACGTTCAAGGACAAACATTTGTTTAAGAGTGGGAGAATGTGACGACCCGACCGGTTATTTCGGGAATTTAAGCTCCATTCGATGGTGTAAAGTCATAAACAGATTCCCGTTTTGTATATCGACCTACATGCGTGGTTTGATACAGTTACCGGGTAATTCGGAGTTGAATTGGGAGAAAAATATTAGTTTTGGAAGCTTAAGTGATGAAAGTTGACCGGAGGTTTGACTTTTGTGTAAATGGCCCCGGAATGAGTTTTGGTTAATGTCGACGGCTTCGTGTGATGATTTTCGACTTAGGCGCGCGTCCGAAATTTTTTTTGGAGGTCCGTAGAGTGATTTGAGGTAATTTGGCGAAAGTTAGAATTTCAGCGATTTCGGCCGATAGGTAATTACGGAGCTATAGCAAAAAGAATCTTCGAATTTGGACATTATATGAGGAAGTTATGCTCATTTTAGTGTCGGAGAAGAGAGTTGGTGCTGGTGTTTCGCAGGTGCGAAGTTGGGTGCGCACCCGCGGAGCCGCAAGTGCGCAAAATGGCCCGCAGGTGCGGGTATTTTGGTCACACCTGCGAAAATCCCTGAGTATAGAAAAACCAGACCGCGTCATTTTAGTATTTTGAGCATATCTTGAGTTCTAGAGCTCTGATTGAGGTGATTTTTGCGGCGTTCTTCTCGTCTTTTCATCAGGGTCAGTATAGAAGTATTATTTGTTCATTTTAATATGATTACAGAAGTTCATTTTTTGAATTAATCCATATTTTTATTGGAGAATTGGGGTTTTTATCCAAAAATTTTCTAAAAAGAATAATTAGGTTAGAAAATCGATTTGGCGTCGGAATTTGATGAAATTAGTATGGCTGGACTCATAATTGAATGGGTGTTTAGAATTTATAAATTTTGTTGGGTTCCGAGGTGCGGGCCCGAGGGTCGACTTTTAGGTCGATTTTTATATTTTTTTATAGATTGAAATTTTATTATCCGGAATAGTCCCTTACAAGTTTTATGTGTATTCTAAAGTTGTTTTAGAGTGATTTTGAGCCGTCCGGAGGTATTTTCGTCTGAGAAGTCCATTTTCGAGTACCGAGTAGTCGTCGTCGAGGTAAGTATCTTTCCTAATCTTTCTGTGGGGGAACTCCCCCTTAGGATTGAGTTATCTATGTTGATTTTAATACGCGTACGCGAGGTGACGAGTGTGTACTCGAACTTATTTGCAAATAGATTGCCCGTTAGGGAGTTTTGGGTCTTATGTTCCCCGTATATGAATTGAACTTGTTATATCTAAATTCCTGATTCCTAATCTCATCTCCTCATGTTCAAGTTAGAAGTACTTTCCTAGCATTCCTTGTTTCTTATATGATCTTAATTGACTTAAATGAAGACTTTGTTTTTCCTACCGTTATGCTATCTCTTCCTTCATATGCTGCCTAATTACTGAGCATTGTTCAAGCTGAGTATATTCGGTGAAGCTAATTTTCTAAGTGAGATTGATTATAGCTGATTCCCTTGCCGGGATGAATTGGTTTCTTGGTTGGGAACTTGAATGTATACAATCGCTGCTATATTTGTCTTGTTTTCCCCTCGTTATGATGTTCTCTCTCTGTGTTTGGCATTCCTCTCAGTGGCTACTTCTTATGAGTGAGTTTTTACCATTTTTGTGACTTAAGTCTTTGTATTGATTTGCTCATCGCACTTTGTATTCAACCTTATTTGCTTTCGCGCCGGTTGTGACAATATATGTTGTCTCTATCGCATTCTGGTTGTTTTCCTCAGTGGCTGCATTGCATAATTAAATTGGGACTACGGACAGAGATCCGGGAGCTTTCCCCCTGTACTGCATCACATATTTAAATTGGGACTATGGACAGAGATCCGGGAGTTTTCCCCCTATACGCATCACATATTTAAATTGGGGCTACGGATAGAGATCCAGGATCTTTCCCCCTGTACTGCATCGCATATTTAAATTGGGACTACGGACATAGATCCAGGAGATTTCCCCCTGTATTGCAATCGTATATTTAAATTGGGACTACAGACAGAGATTCAGAGCTTTTCCCCTGTACTGCATTGCATGACAAATTCTGAGTGGCGGACTGAGTTCCGGTAGTTTATGATTGAGGAGATTTGAATCGAAAGGTATCAATATATATGTTGAAAAGTACAGCTGAAAAGCAATTATCTCCAGGAAAAGTTATGTCTAAAGGACTTCTTTTCGAATGTATATTTGAAAAATATTTGTCTTGCAGAATGATGATATTTGAAAGAGCAGTACTTGGGAATAATATATTTTGAACATCACGTGTTTTGATGATATTTAAAAGAGCAGTACTTGGGAAAATATATTTTGAACACCACGTGTTTTAAGGATATTTGAAAGAACAGTACTTGAGAAAATATATGTTGAACATCACGTATATTGATGATACTTGAAAGAGCAGTATTTGGAAAAGTGTATTTGAACACCCCGTATTTGAAGAGACTATGTTATAAAGATTTCTCTTTATAAAAATATATAAATATACATTGAGAGAAAGTATGTTTCAAAGAAGAAATTTCTCTTTTCCGAAATGATTATATCTTTAATGTTTTCAAAACGAACTCACGATTTAAAGGTTTTCACTCGCAGGTTTGACCAGTTTTATTGAGTTATTGGCTAAGGCCTGACGTGAATAAATTGGTGCAGTGTTGAGTTGCTAGTATTTTTATTGGGTTGAATTTCCCGCCATTTGGATTGCATTCTTTCCATTCTCTTTGCGTATTTCTATTATGTTGTCCGTTGATCATGATTACTTAATTTCCTTCTGTATTATTCGATCATATTGTTTCGTTAGACAAATATTTTGTTTTGATTGTTTACACATCTATGCCTTTTTTACTTATTAGACCGATGGTGTCTTCACTAGTCCTCATTAATACTTCACCAAGGTTAGTCTTCTTGATACTTACTGGGCACCGTTGTAGTGTGTTTATACTATACTTCTGCACATTTTTGTGTGCAGCTTCAGTTTATGGTTTTTGGTAGTTGCACAGATCGTTGCTGAGGAGACTCAAGGTAACCTGTTGCTGCGTTCGCAGGCTTCGGAGTCACCTTCCTGTTTTATTTCTATTCAACTGTACTTACTTATTCCTAGACAGTTATATTTAAATTTGATAGAAAGATTTCGTAGAGCTTATGACTTGTATTTACCGGGTTTTTGAAAATTGTAAACTCTATCAAGAATTCTATTTCGAAATTTTTCAAATTTCTTTATTATTGTTGTTGTTTAGTGAAAATTTTAGGCTTACCTAGTCCTTAAGACTAGGTGCCATCACGATACCCAACAGAGGGAAATTGGGTCGTGACATCATGTTAGATTTAAGATTATGTCACAAAAATGATTACAATATTTGTAAGCTTACCCCAAAGGATATGCCCTTCAAACTAATATAAAATATATGCGCTCAATTGTTTTTCGTGTGAACAAGTTTCTTCTAAAAACTATATGAAAGAACCTTTTTATTCCAAATCTCTAAAAAAATATATAATTATTTTTACTTATGGC
>MDKI01045862.1:0-31638 GCA_005239505.1 Nicotiana paniculata | reverse complement strand
TATCTTGAAGTAGTTTAAATTAATCAAAAGCTTCACCCTTATGGAAAAATTAGTCACAATTAGTATTGTCCAAAGACTTAAATAAAAAATTGGGCTAAATATGGCCATAGCCCAAGAATCTTGTCCTTTAGGTTAGCAACTTTTAGATAATCTTCACATACCTTCCAGATAGAATCATGCCCTTTAGATTGAAATTTGATAAAGAGTTGAACATTACTCCAAAACTACCATAACCTACACTCGGGAGTGGCAACTCATGCTCCCGACCTCCAACTCTAAACAATTAATAAAAATGCACATAGCAACCGCGGGTGCATTTCATGTGACGTTGTTGTTGTGTGCTCAAAAACAACAAGTGCATGCCATCGTGACTTGTTTAAGATAAATCCATAAACGTCCTAATTGATCTTAAAACTAAAACACTCTTTCAAAAGTATAAAACATAAAGAATGATCGAACATTACCTCAAATGGGCACTATAAAACCGTCACGATCATAGTCTTGACTACGTAATCTACACTCGGGTACGACAACTCATGTACCCGTCTCCAACTTCAAATTATAATAAAAAACACATCTTGTGATTGCGGGTGCATTTCATGTGGCGTGGTTATAATGTGTCCAAAAATAAATAAGTGCACGCATCGTCACTTATTCAAGATAAATTTGTAAGTATTAAAAGCGGTTTTTTTTAAAAGTGAAAGAAGGGCTAAAAAGCACAAAAGGTTTAAAATATGTAAATGATTAGGCCAAATATTAATAATTAAGCGACCGTGCTAGAACCACGGAATTCGGGAGTGCCTAACACCTTCTCTCAGGTTAACAGAATTCCTTACTCGGATTTCTAGTCGCAGACAAATCAAAACAGAGTAAAAATTTCCTCGGTTTGGGATTTTAAAACAAAACGGTGTCCCGGAGCATCGTCAAAAATCCGGGTGGTGACTCTGAAATAATAATAAGTCTCAAAACCGAATAATATCACTTTAATTGGAAAAATTCCCTTATTACCTACCCTTGTCGGGAAAAAGGAGGTATGACAATGATTTTTCCCAAAACTTTCAATAGGTAAATGTCTCATTTTCAAATGGCATGAAGAAATACATCTCTATGCCTACATGTAAATATGCATGTGAAGTCATGAATGACACAATACCGTATATCATGAGGAAAATGCATCTTTTTGCCTGTATATCAAGTGTGCATGTCGAATGCAATTCCACTCGGTGATAAAACCATATGCATACTCTCAGAGTACTCAATCTCACCGTCCCACACTTTTCACTCATCATGCTCAATCACTCAACACACTCAGTCACTCAGCATTGAACAGGGCAGATTCAGCCCTCAACACTATCAGTCCCACAACACTTACAGAACAGATCCAGCCCGGGGCAGATCCAGCCCAGATGAATCAATAGCAAATGTGCTCACTATGGGTGTGCAGACTTCGGAGGAGAAGATCTAGCCCAAGCTCTATAATAAACCAATCATGGCATGAAACAACAAAGCCTACTGCGACGTGCAACCCGATCCCATCATGAATCAATAATGTTGGGAAGATCCAGCCCAAGAATAATAAATCGTGCTGCGGCGTGCAACCCGATCCCATCAATACCACTCACAATCCGGCCCTCAGGACCCAACTCAGTCATCAATCTCTCTAGTCTCTCAAGCTCACAATTTCATGAACATCAACACGAAATGATGATGTGATGTATCAATAAATAGCAATAGAGACTGAGATATGATATGCAAATGAACGAGTATGATTAAGAATGTAACTCCAATTTAAGCAAATAACGCACAATAGATTTGACCTTAGTGGGTCCTAACAAAATAAGCATATAGCCTAAACATGGTTTTCAATATGGATCACAACTCAATTACTCTAGCACATAGAGAATTCATGGATAAAATAAGATTAGGTAATTACACTGTACTACGAGATCAATCGAGCCATAACTCATACGGTGCACGCCTCCACGCTCGTCACCTAGCATGTGTTACCTCCGCACTAAACACATATCACATATATTAAGGGGTTCATACCCTCAACACCAAGTTTAGAAGTGTTACTTACCTCGAACAAGCCAAATCCAATTTAGAGCAAGCCAAGCGATACTCCAAAAATTCCATCCTACGTGTACCGACCTCCGAACGGCTCGAAACTAGACAAAAACAACTAGAATACATCAAATAATGCATATGGAAACAATTCCAAACGATAAAGATCAAATCTTTAATCAAAAGCCCAAAGTCAACAAAAAAGTCAAACCTGGGCTCGCACCTCGGAACCCGACAAAACTCACAAAATCCGACAACCTATTCAATTACGAGTCCAACCATACAAGTTTCACTCAAATCCGACTCCGAATCAATGTTCAAAACCGAGTTAAGAACCCCCCAATTTCTTTTTTGAATTCATCCACCAAATGCCAAAAACTAGAATAAATTCATGAAATATAATCAAAACCGAGTTAAGAATGCTTACCCCAATCCGTGTGGTGAAATTCTTCTTCAAAGTCACCCAAATCCGAGCTCCAAGTCTAAAAAATGTGAAAAGAAAATGACCAAGTCTCAAAATATAGTTCTGCCCAGGCTTCATCGCATATGCGATTATATCGTCGCATATGCGACCCCCTCTTCTGCAGTACAAACTTGTTTCTTCGATAAATCTCTAAACCCAGCAGCCATCGCTTCTGCGATCTATTTCCCTCTTTTGTGGTCACGCTTCTACGCATGCAGAACCGCATCCGCGGTCGCGCAGATGCGCCCATGCACCTGCACCTGCACCTGTGACCTTCATGCCCAGCTGCCGGGACCCCGTCCAAATATACCAATGTCACGACCCCAATTTTCCTCCCTAGGATGCCGTGACGGCACCTAGTCTCTAAGACTAGGTAAGCCTAACACCTACTGAATTAATAGAAGAAATGAACCAACAACGAAGAATATGGGATGAAAATGTTATACACAATTTTAATTCCTAAAATCGGTAATACAAGTCATAAGCTCTATTGAGTTGCTACAAAAAACTCTAAATACAATTGTTTCGAAATAGGGATAAAACAATGCAAGTACACTAACAGAAGGTGACTCCGAGGCTTGTGAACGCAACAACAGGTTTATCCTAAGTCTCCATAGCAAAATCCGTATAGTTAGTTAGTGATCGACTGACTTCAAATTTCCTGGATCTGCACAAAAATGTGCAGAAGTGTAGTATGAGTACACCACAACGGTACCTAGTAAGTACTAAAACTAATCTCAGTGGAGTAGAGACGAGGGAGAGTCAAGACACCTACTGGACTAGATAACCTGCACAAGTATATGTGTAGAACTAACATAGTACGATATCTCTAAAGAACTACGTATAATGACAACAATGATACAGTGATTGAAATTGGAAATAAAAGCAATAATTAGTAGCGGAACACCATAAGTAATAACGCAATAGAGTAAGATGGACACATTTTAAATCCGATGAAAAACAATAAATTAAGGACAAGTAGCAACTTGATAAAAATAACCGCTTTTGCACCAGGTTTATTCAATAATCACTACGAGGTACCAAACCTCAAAACTCACATAAATTCATGGGTCCCAATTCATGAACACTAATCACTTGGCATCTTGTGCCCTCATTACAACTGAGAACTGCATGGATCACTCACGTGCCAAGAGACCAATACTCACATATAAGACATGTAAACGGAGTACGTACAAATGATCAGTAGCATCAGTGTTCATTCTCTTAAATCGATAAGGTGATAAAGTACGTGTATGCTTGTGCAAGTATTCTATCATAGTTTAGGCCAACAAATAAGAGTAGAGAAAATGAACGGCACTTAAGAAACTCGAACATCCATTCTGATACGAGTTCAGCCATACCAAGATTATCAATTTTCGACATCAATTCGTCCTTTAAATCCTCATTTTATATTTTGAGAGATTTCTACAAATTTTCCCTATATTTCCAACTTAATTCACTAAATAATGATGGAACTTGCAACGGATTCATGAAATATAACAAGATTCGGGTAGAGAACACTTACCCTAATGAGCTGCTTGAAAAAACCACCAAACGTCTCCCAAAACCAAGGTGTGGAAATAAAATATGTTAAAAATATCAAACCCTCGACTTATAAGTGTTCTGCCCAGCGCCCTTCGCATTTGCGAGCAGGAAATTCACACACGCAGCCTCGCATTTGGGAGCAAACGTTCGCATCTAAGAACTCAACTTACCAGGCCTAGATCCACATCTGCGGACATTATAGCCGCACCAGGGACATCGTAGAAGCGCCAAAAGGAGCGCAGAAGTGAACCATTTCGCAGGTGCGATCACTAGCATGCAAAAGTGGCTTTCGCACCTGCGTGCCAGCCTCCACAGAGAGAGCAAGCTCCCAGGCCACTATGACCGTAGAAGCGACTAGGCTCACGTAGAAGCGGAGCTGCACCTGCACTCTAAGCGTCGCAGGTTCAAAGGACCAGAACCAGACTTGATCATAAGCATGAAAATCATCTGAAACTCGTCTGAAACACACCCGAAGCCCCCGGGACCCCGTCCAAGCATACCAATAAGTTCCATAACCTAATACGGACCCGCTCTGTCTCAAATCACATCAAAAAATGTTGGAACTATGAATCAACCATGATACAAGCTTATGAAATTTCGGATATTCCAACTTCTAAATCTCATATCGAAACACATCAAATCAATCTGGAATGATGTCAAATTTTGCATGAAAGTCCCAAATGACACCACGTAGCTTATCCAACTCCCGGATTTGAAATTCAACCCCAATATCACCAAAGTCAATTCTCGGTCAAACCTTTCAACCTTCCAAGACTTCAACTTTCAAATTTTCATCGAAATGCTTTAATTTACTCTACAGACCTTGAAATCCAAATCCGGGCGCACGCCCAAGTCCAAAATCAACATACTAAACTATTGGAACCTTAAAAATTCCATTCCGGAGTCGTCCACACAAAAGTCAAATTCCGGTCAACTTTTACCACTTAAGCTTCTAAAACACAAATCCTTCTTCCACAACAATCCCGAATAATCCTAAGTTCGAACTCGACTACGCACGTGCGTCATAACGCATAATACAAAGACTCACCGCATAACACATAACACATAATTCATCATTGTGTTGCAATAAATTTCTTTGATCTTTACTCTCTTTGTTTATCTTGCTTAACTGTAATCCACATAGTCTTAAGTTCAACCGGGACCCACAGTATGGACGTCGAAGAGTACCTAACACCTTGTCTTCGGGGGTAATTTGAGCCCTTACCCGATCTTTGGTGTCGTTGACTAGTCAAACAAAGTTATCTACATGATAGGTGCCCTAATGTACCTTTAAAACTGTTAGGTGGCGACTCTTCTCTTCTTTTAACACCCCATATCCTATACAAAAGAGTTGTAACATGTCAAAGCTCGCTTTCTCGAGAAATCGGGGCGCGACAACGCCCAAGTCCAAAATCACCATCCGACCTAACGGAACCATCAACACTCCAACTTGAGGTCAAATACTAAAAAGTCAAACTTGGTCAGCTCTTCCAACTTTAAAGCTTCAATCATGAAATTCTTTCTTCCAAATCAAATCCGAATAACTTGAACCAAAGCTGGCGGTTCGCACAAGTCATAATACATCATACGATGCTTCTTTACGCTTCAAATAGCTGAACGAAATGCAAATGCTCAAAACAACCGATCGAGCCGTTACAATTAATTAACCACATCATAAAATATATTCAACATCCCATACACACTTCACGAATTATTTGACACACAATATTGCAAGGTACTCTGATTATTAAATAGATGCAGTTCCTTAAGTGTTTACCAAATAAGAAATATCAAAGTAAGCAAGCACACAAAAACTATCTATGATTTTTACTTTGCTTTATGTTTTAGGTATACCCGAGAATGAGAAATACGAAGCGGGAATTTGACGGGGATTCATCTTTGATTCTCCTTCAAGTGTATTCGTTAAAGTACTTCAAATATGATACCTCGCAAAGGAAGAGGAATATGAGTAAGTATAATAACACGAGGAAAAAATAAATTAAACGACATGCTTTTGAAATGATTTGGTTTTTGAAATTTGTTTTAGAAATTTATTTTCTAAAGTTGTTCTTGAAAATAATTTGAAAGTGTTTTTGTTTTTTGAAAGATTATTTGAAAAAATGTTTTTGGAAAAGGTTTGGGAATATAGTTTTGGAAAATAATTTAAAAATAATACAGGATGCTCAGATATATATAATATCCATCTAGACATGAGAATGGGATTCGCCTCGGTAGCTACTCCGGTGGCCAACCGTGTCGCCTTTCATAGGTTGTTGGTGTGCGTTCTCATCTTTTTCCTTTTTCGATGTTTATTGTCATAGCCTTATTATTATAGGGCCCAATCTGGAGAGTCATTCGGGGCGCCGTGGCCTCAAAAATTATTCTCCTCGGCCATAGCCCACAATATAGCATTATTGTCAAAAATTCAGTAATACCAACCAACTAAACTGGAGGCAACCCATAATTTCTCCGGAATCATAGTGCAAACAGAATGACAATAGTCAAATTGCACAGTCGTCTATTGCAGAGTTTAGAAATCGGTGGAACATGCAACAAAAGTCAATAACAATCGTAACCGGCAACAAGAAATCAACAGTAGGTCGTAATGGCTCGCCGAAAAAACATAAAACCACCAGAAGTAAACAGAAAGTGTCTCAACTAGTGCAAAACAAACCTAACTGCAGAAACTATTCCCCCAAGAACACAAAATGAGCAAAGAACAAGAGACCCTTGACGAACTTGAAACACACACTTAAATATACTCGCTAGTCGAATATAGTAAAATATAATATCGCATCCACATGGATTTGAGTTAAATAATATTTTTATAGTTTATAGCTCGATTGCTATCCAAGATGATCAACAATGGATATTTATGGGATTTAAACTAAACTTACCTAAGATTCTAAACTATTGACTAGTGACAAACAACGCAAGTAAGAAGTAATGAGGGATTTCAACTAGGGGAAATATGGTTAATAGGATAGGTGCATGATAAATGTTTGGGATTTAAATCTAGATAATTCACTTCTAATGTTCAAGTGAGTCTCTCGGATTCACTTGACTAGTAGAAACTCCTCTCTCGATTAAGTCTCAACCTCACAAGATGAACCAATTTTAAGCATGTAAAGATATGCAAGAATTTTTGATGGATTGGTCTTTAGAATAACCTCTTTAGATTATCCTCCTAATTTAGTTTAATCGACAATACAACTAGCCTCTTTCGATTACTAAGAAAAATCAATAAATTCAAGCAACAAAATACTATGCAAGAATATCACAAGTTATGCCTTCTCCAATTACATGGACTAATGAATATAGATAAATGATTAAAACACCAAAAATAATTCAATACATAAAACTAGAGTTAATTATCCAGAAACAAGTAACAAAATACCAAATCCATCAAACCCTAAAGAGAACTACTCCATAGATATGGAGTAATTCATCACAAATATAAAGAAAAACATAAAACGATTCAAGCTCTTGTCTTGAGTGAGGATTGAATGATGAATTCTTTGTGCTTTCGATTCTCCACCTTTTCTCAAGCCTCCTTAGATCTTAGATGTGTCAAAAGTCCAGAAAATACCTTTTTTCTATGTATTGATACTAAGTAGGGTCGGGTGTAGACAAAATTCCCTTTTCCTAGCCGAAATAGGAAAATTTGCAAACTTGTTTCTTTTTATGCGCTGCACTGTGCGTCACAGGGTGTGTAGCATTAGTGCTTTTTCCTGACAGACCCCAAAAACCAAGTCTCTGAAGTTTGCTATTTTATGACAGTTTTTTACACTGATGTGTCACGCTGTGCGTCACACTAGTCGAGATAAAAGTTGTAGCATGTTGAATTAGCTTTCCAACGATATATTGTGGAATCCAAACAGAGTTCTGAACAAATGTTATGTGCAATTTACTAGAAACTGCGCAATATGTCTGCTCGATTCTTTGTTTCGTTCCACTATCAGTGGTTGATCCCTAAACTCGATCCGGACTTATTTCCTTAGGCTTTTAATCAGAGATCAAAGCTCCAAATCATTTTAATTCATTCCATAATATGTATATAGCTCGAAATCACTCCTACAAGGCATGAAACACACAATTAGTGTAAAACACTAGCGATTAAAGCTCAAACTCAATTAAAATGCATTAAATTAGAGTGCGATAAACGACTAAAATATGAGATTATAGTCTACCATCAAACCTAAATCAATGTCCAACAAATCCAATAACAGAGCTTTGGCTCATCACCGGAGAATCACTGGAAAACATGGAGGATCATGATCAAAATTCCAGCGAAGCGATGGCAACAACCGAACGAAATAACAACAAAGAGTAAAGGATTCAAAAATGGTCTCAATCGAGCTATATCTGGTATTTAATCGCAGCAACAAGTGAAAAGGGGGGAGAAGCAACCATCGCCAGCCATCGTCGATATTGAAATCCTGGGGGCGGTAAGGGGGAGAAGGGGACAATAGTGGTATGGTCTCCGTTGGGACAACCATGGCTGCCAAATGTGGAGCTAGGAGAGGGAGGTTTCCTTCTCAATTTTTGAGAGAAAAAAAAATGAGAGAAAACTTTGAGGGTGGTTGTCATGTTTCTCAAAATTGAGAGAATGAGAAATGAAGTATTAGAGTTTTAAAACCTTTTTTAAGAATCCGAAAAAATAGGAGTGGTGTAGTGTGTAAATATGTGGTCAAAATGAAACGATGTAAGTCACATCGGTGTCATGTGAATGTCGCCATCATTTATGTTGTCACATCGCGTGTGTTGTCACGTCAGATGTTTAGTCATGTCACATTAATGTCTAGTCGCATCAAATATATTATCACGTCGGATATTGATGGGACATTAATTTGACTGACTGGATCTGTATTTAGAATTAAATTCTATTGGCTCCCGTGTAACTAATAGACTATGCTATATAAGAAAATTATTTATTTTAATAAAGAAATCTAGTAGTATTTATTTAATATTTTAACTACTACAATGACGTAGTAATTGTTATTTTTTCGAAGGACAATAAATTGATAGAATATCCTAATATATGAAAAGTAGTACAATTATCAATAAATTGTTTGAAATTTGAAAATGATGCACAAAAATAATAGTATTTAACTAATTGCAATAAAATGATAAAAATTCCTATATTTTGTGAAAATATGAATAATTACCATAAATTACATTAAAGTTAAATAATGTGCAAAAATTATTTTTTAAAATTATTTTTTTACTAGAAAGCCTGCAGAAATTAATTTTAAAATACGAAGGGTCAAAATTAGGTGTCAACAACTGTCCCTCTTGGATCGGAGATGATGCAAGAGTCTTTGGGCAATGAAATCGACACCATATTCAATTTTGACCCAACATATCAGAGTGGGGAATGGAGGATGTTTTGAAGATTGTGACCAAACTCTGATTTCTGAGTTGCCTAAATATCTCGGGTTGCACGAGTATCAGGTCGCGTTGTAGTTCTGGAATGCAATTGAGTTTTACTTACAATGATACCCTCATGGATGGAAGACAAATGTTTCTTCCAAGATTGCCCCAGTGTCGGGCTGTAGTAACACTGGGACGCGGTGTTGGATGGACGGGTAGATTGATTGATTTTGATATGGATACGGTTGGGCTATGTGTTGAGTTTTTATACATATCTCGGATGTATCAGGCCGGTTGTAGTTCGACAAGGCGATGGGGTGAATTTGATTTTTGATTTTGAGAGCTGCCCTAGTGTCAAACTGTGATGATACTGGGTATTTTATTTGACTATGGGGGTTCAGATTGCCTACTCGCCCCACGTTAATAGGACATAAGAATGATATTTGGGACATGTCGTTGATTGATGTTGGTAAGTTCGACGTCCTTCCTCAAAATATTCCCTAGTTTATTGATAGATGATAATTACACATTGTGTTGCGTCTTTGATTAATAGAGTTGACGATGTGTGGACTACGCTTCCATCTGATTTGACAAAGATGAATATATGATTTTTTGAACGAAATAGGGTCCCGTGTTGGAACTTTTATTCGAAAGGGATCCAGTCTAGATATCGGTCCTAAGTGATCGGATCACTTTGATTTTTGAAAGAAATTCAGACTGTGTACAGGTCCTAAGCGATATCAGAGCATTTAAATCTAAAATATCCATATTAGAAGATGAGCGCCTGTAAAATTAAACTTAAAATAAAAATGGCCATTGTTTAGGAGGGCGCCTGGAAAATTTGACTTTGAAATGAAATGCTCATTGTTCAGGAGGGCACTTGGAAAATTTGGGTTTGGAATGACATACCCATTGTTTTGGAGGGCGCCTGGAAAGCAAGAAGCTATTTTTTCTATGTAAGAAATTGATGGAGAGGGTGATGTTATTAGTGAATCGGGTATGTAGTAGATGAAAAATGATAGAATGAAATGATATGGCCGAGTCTGACTCAGACTGTCTACGTATCCAAATGAAATCTGGCCGAAACATAGTTCGATTACAAAAGATGACTGAGTCCGATGTGGATTGCCTACATATTCCTACCAAAGAAAATCAAGTTGTGGCGTAGTATCAAATATATAAAAATGATTGTTGATTTTCTATTATAAGAGTGTTGACCTAACCCTACGTGGGTTGCCTATGTACCCCCCCCCCCCCCCCCCCCCCCCCCCCCCCCCGTGGGAAGTCAGGTCGGGCGTAGTTCAGTTATAACATAACTTAACTCTACCATCAACAAAACTTGACTCTTTTTGTTTTCTATATTTTTCCCTCTTTCGTAGCTTTTTGTAGAGAATATTGTAAAGAAAGATTGTAATTTATTGATTAATCATATTTTTACTTGACTTTGGTTGGTACAAACAACTAGTTTTGTGCATAAGAATTTCCACCATATACTTTTCATCAAACCCAGATCAGAAAGAATTTCCACCATAAACTCATGTTTCAAGTTCTCTCACCACAATGAAAGTCCTAATTTGCACACATATTTTGAAGTATTAGTTTTTTTGTTACTTTGACTTTTAGGATATTTTGAGAAGTACACTCACACTCAAAAAGATGTTTAATGCATGCAATCGAGATACCATATGCTTGACCTTTATGTGAGTATCTACTAATGGGAGACATATGGACCATAATCATGTAGGTTTTTTTTTTTGGCTAGTAATATAGGTTTGGGGACAGGCAGGGTATTCATTTGGGATAAAAGTGACTACATCCTCCATGAGTACTACACTACATCTGTGTTTCCAGCGTTCAAACCATGCTTCGACGCTTGATCTTGTTTGGCTCGATGTCCCTTTATTTTGTTTGACTTCTTTTGGACTTGTAGGAGGTTCTTCTTTCGTTCTTGGAGCTTTTCTTTTCATCATTTTTTCTTTCTTTTTTTTCTTTTGAGGTTTCTCCTGCTTTGCAAGAGTTTCTTCCTCTTTTGTTGGAGTTATCCTCTTTGAATATGTGGAGTTTTCTCCTCTTTTTTTTTGTTTGGATCTGTCTTTGAATTTTGCGAAAGTTCCTCCTTTTGCTTAGATCCTCCTTTTGAATTTACGGAGTCCTTGTTTTTCTTCTTTCTGAAGTCATGCCTTTTGCTGTCTTGGTCTCTGTATCTTTTGCCTTTTTATGCTTGTCGACTTTAGTTGATCTTTGCCCGATGTTACACGTTTTCAATGCGCTCGAGGAGCATGGGCCAAGAAAGGGGTATTACTTTTAAGCACAAAGAAGGGTGTATGCTAAGATGCTGTTGTCCAAGAAAAGGGCTTAAGGCTCAAAGGGGTGATGCTAGGGATTGATGTCATTTGGTAGGTTAGAAAGGATCAAACGGGGTCAAAGAAGGCCTACGATTCTTTCCCAAACCAAGAGTTACCCGGAATTTTCCTCAATAGAGAATCGAGCCAAGTTATGGATCTACAATGCAATGCAATAAATATTAATCTAGGCTCACCACACAAAGAACATAAAACGACGAGGTCGACATTGTTCTCACCCTAATTGTAAGCATGAGTTTTTGAAGTGTTACTAAGGTATAATTCAGAGTTACCTACGTAGTTCTCACCCTAACTGTAACCTGAAGGTTGCCTACGTCTCTTGTTGAAATGAGAATCAAGTCAAGCGCAGTTCAGGGAGGGTGGAAGGAAAAACATTTTTTGATTTTTATTTCTTCTTAACTTTTGCATTTTTTTAATTAATCAATTTTTATGATTTTTGACAGAGAGAACTGAATGTAAAACGGGCTTTGTAGTTATCGTTCCGAAGCAATATCAGAGCATTGAAAGTTAAACGGGCTTTGTTACCGTTCTGAAGCGGTATCGGACCAATAAATATTAGACATGCTTTGTAGTTACCGTTATGTATAGGAGCATTGACAGGAAAGTAAAATGACGGGTTGTGTATTGTTCCATATAAGAGCATTGATTATTAGACGGGACTGGGTACCGCTCCGTATAGGAGTGCTGATAGGAAAGTAAAATGACGGGTATACGTTTCTACAAATCTCTTTCATTGGGGCACTATCGCGAGAGTTGGAACATGGCTTATATGTATAATTAGGTGTATTGGGGGCATCAGGTTTGTGAAATTCCAGATATTGCGGTCGGAGGATGTTATTATGGACAAAAGAATTATGTGGTGCATGGTGTGATTTCAGCATAAGGTCATGATTATGTTTTTCAATAGCGTGTAGTGATTGACTCGATGTTCGTATGTTAGAATCAAGTCTCGTGGAGGATCTTTTGTCTGGCTCGAGCTAGTGTGCTCACATGGGTTGTGGTGGCACGAGTAGGTGCACAAGGTGTTCAACAATTATTTTGGACAACTCTGGAACGATTCTTGGCATGTTTTAGGACGAATATATATTTAAGTGGGGGAGAATGTAATGAACGAATAATTAATTTTGAGCTTTAGTGCGTCGTTCAATTTGAGGCCTTGAGTAGCTTCACTTCAGGTATTATGACTTGTACGTGCAGTTAAAATTGAATTTTGGAAAGTTCAGAGTTGATTCGTATTGAAATCGTGACGAGTTTTTGACTTAAGGAATTGCTGAAGCTTAAGGCTTCTGGTGTCATCGCACGTGCGAAGTTTTTGGCCGCAGGTGTGAGACCGCACAATCGGCCAAGGTGTCGTAGAAGTGAGTCTGGGTGAACTGAGCACTGGTCGCATGTGCGAGGAGGATTTCCGCATCTACGAGCCCGCATATGTGACGAGGCTTTGCAGATGCAGAGTTGAAGATATTTTGATTGATTTACACATCATTTGACTAGTTTTAGATCGTTTGGCTTTGAATTGATGATTTAGAGAGGAATTGGAGCCGATTATGGAATTCAAAGCGAGGTAAGTCTTCTGTCTAACCTTGTGAGGGGCTAGGTTATGTAATTTTTACGTTATACAAGTATTGGGTGCTACGTAAGCACGTGTCTGTACGTAGCTAAAGAATTTTTTGTACGGGCAGATTCACGATACTATCATATAATATTTGAATTATTTTGTAACAACCCGACCGCTTGTTTTGTTTTTTAGAACCCAGTTCCCCTAAATAAGACTCTCCGTATGTGCTTTTAGTGTGTTACATCTTGCGGGGGTGGTTAGTTTGAGATTTATAGGGGTTCAGGTTGAAATCAGAACACTTGGTTCCTTATGTTGGGCTAAAAAGGCTAAGTTTGACTTCGGTCAACAATTTGAGTAAACAACCTTAGAATCAGGATTTGACGGTTCTAATAGGTTCGTATGATTATTTCGGACATGGGCGTATGCTCGATTCGGGTTTTGGATGAACCCGAAGTATTTCGATGCCTAATATGAAAAGTTGGTTCTTGAAGAATTTTGAAGTTATTTAAATTTGGTTTGGAGAGGGTTTTGGTGTTATCAAGGTCTAAACAGAATTCTGAGACCAGGAATAGTTCAGTAATGTCATTTAAGACTTGCACGCAAAATTTGGTGTCAATCTGAGTAGTTTAAGTACATTTTTGGCGCATTGGGTGTAAATTGAAGAACTTAAAGTTCATAAGTTTGATTCAATTAGTTTTGGGGTGCGATTCTTAGTTTTAATGTTGTTTCGGGCATTCTGAGCGTTCGGCCGAGTCTGTGTTGTGATGCAAAACTTGGTGGTATGTACGGGTGGGGCCCCGGGGGCCCTGAGTCTCAATCAGACGAGGCTCGGATCAAGTTGGAAATTTAGAGCATCAACTAAAGCTTCCCAGTTTTGTCATAATCGTACCTACGCTTGGCTAGCCGGAGGTATGAGCTCGTAGGTGCGAGCCACTGGCCGCATAACCGGAACAGTGAGGGTAGCCCAGCAACCACAGGTGTGGGAGTTTTTGCCCACCTGCATGAGTGCAGGTGCGAGGGCCGTGGTCGCATGTGCGGATTGGCTCGCAGAAGCGGCCCCTTTTGTACGGAGATGCGGAGCCTGGCCAGGTGAAGAAAGAGGCACCTGTGAGGAATTTTCCGCAGGTGTAGGACCGAAGATGCAGCCAAAGCACCGCAAGTGCGAAAATCGCTGGGTAGAAGGGTTCATTTAATAGGGGACTTAGACCATTTCTAACACATTTTCTCTCACTCTTGAGCGATTTGAGAGCTTTTAAGGAGGGGATTTCGACCTAGATTTGTGAGGTATGTAATTTTTACCTAATGTGAGTTTAATACATAGATTATGGGTAGATTTTAACAAGAAAATTTGTAGAAATCATGGGTTTAGATGAAAATCCTAGATTTTGATAAAAATGAGATTTTACCACAAAAATGGTTATGGAACTTAGTGAAAATCATATATTTATGTTCTAAGGTTATGGGTAACAACTTTCTTCGAAAAATTTGGAATCCGGGTTGGCCCGGGGGTGAATTTTAAGTATCTTGTAATTAGAGTTGGGTAATTCTTTAATAGTTGGGATATGAATTATTGAGAATAAATTGATTAATTTATATAATATTTGTCTAGTTTAGAGTCGTTTGGCACCAAAGTTGGAGGTTTGAGGACATTCTTGAACCAAGAAGTAGGCTTTGAGTCGAGGTAAGTCTCCTTTCCAACCTTGTAAGAGGAAAATTTCCCCATAGGTGAATTAACTAGTATGTGCATCTATTAATGGGGGGCTACATACGTAGAAAGTGATGAGAGTCCGTGCGTAGCTACTAATTATGCTAAAGCCCAGGTAGTCTAGGACCAATATCATGCTATACATGAAATGATGATTGCTTAAATCATAATTTCAAAAATTGTAAAAGAATTTCAAAGAGATATGTTTAACTTATTTGAGGTTGTGAATAGAACACTTGAGTGTTATTGGAAAACTTGTGTTTCTTTAAAGTGTTTTCTATTGTGAAGCGGGACGAACGCCTCAGTAGTAAATAGATGTATCTATGGTTCGCGTCATTCGACCATCGACAATACACAATATAAATAATATATGCTGGTTCGGGCCGTACAATCTCAGCACTATTTGCGTGTGATAACTCTTGGGATTTTTTTTCATAACTGATATTGCACCAATGTTTGATAAAAGATAAATTTGGGATTAATAATTGTGAAAAAGGATATTTATCATCTTTGGTGGTTGAGTACTAGTATATTTCTTGTAATCTATGCTTAGTTATAATTTTGACTTACTATCGTTAGCCTTAGTAAGTGTCAAGTCGAGTCATCGCCACTACTTCTTCGAGGTTAGACTAGATACTTACTGGGTACTTATTGTTTTATGTACTCACGCTACAATTCTGCATTTAACAGTGTAGGATCTGAGGTAGGTGCATCTGGATATCCGTCTGTCATGCATACTTGATCTTGGTTCGAGATTTCACAGTGAGCTGCCCTTCGGAGCTGTTCAACCGCATGCCAGAGTCTCTCTTTTGCTTTGTTTATGTATATTCTATTTCAGACAGTAGGGTAGACATATTTTGTATATTGTACTAGTTTACCACATACTTGTGACACTGGATCTTGGCACACATTAGTAGTTGGTGATTTTGGGTTATGTTCCTATGGTTATAAATATTTCTAGCCCTAGGTTCGTGACAACATGGTATTAGAGCATATGGAAATGGGTCGTGAGAACATGGTATCAAAGCCCTAAGTTCACGTAGGTCTCACAAGTTATGGGCAGGCCTAATAGTGTCTTGTGGATCGGTGCAGAGACGTCTGTACTTAACTTCGAGAGGCTATAGCATGTTTGGAAGCCGAGGCAGAGGCTGGTGGAGGGCATCGGCCCGAGGTAGGGAGCGAGGACGTCCCAGAGGTACCCCAGTTTCACTGCCAGCGAATCTAATGGTGGATCCTATAACTGAGGAGCAGGGCAAGGTGCCGGCAATAGAGCCAGCTTTGGTTGATTTCATGACAACACCAGGCTTCCAGGAGGTCATGGGCCGTATGCTACGGTTCATGGATTCTTTGACCCAGGCCGATTTACTTCCAGCAGACCCGACCACATCTCAGGCGGGAGGGGAAGCATAGACTCTTACCGCACATGCTCTTAGGCACGCAACCAATGTATATCATACCCCAGGCACTCTCCCCATGGGCGGAGACAGCCAGTCACAGCAGCTGTACCTGAGCCTAGACTAGCTGCGGCCGGCGAGCCGCAGGAAGCTTTTGAACAGATGGACTAGGCTTCACCCTTCGGTATTTGGGGGTGAGAGACATAAGGATCCTCGGGACTTTATTGATAAGTGGAGGGACAGACTGCGCAATATGCGCATATTGGAGTCTCACGGAGTGGATTTCACTACCTTTCAGTTGGAGGGCAGCACACGTAGGTGGTAGAAGGCTTATCTTCTTGGCAGGCCAGTAGATTATCGTCCCATGACTTGGGACAAGTTCACACACCTATTCTTTGATAGGTATATTCCACCCTCTTAGAGGGAAGAGTTACGGTTCCAGTTTGAGCAGCTCTAACAGGATCAGATGTCCGTGATCGAGTATAAGGCGAGATTCTCCGAGATGTCCTGCCATGCACTTATGATACTCCATACTGAGGTGGAGCGAGTGCGAAAGTTTGTTACGGGGTTGCACTCAGGTATCCAGGCTAGTATGTTTGGAGAGGTTGAGATGAGGACTCCCTATCAGTTAGTAGTGGAGATTGCTCGCAGGATAGTAGGTTACCATTTGAGGGGAAGAGAGTAGATACATCAGGATCATTTTTTTTGAAGAGTTCAGAGGTTCCCCAGCTGGGGGCAGAGGTCATTTTAGGAGGGGTCAGCTCAGCAGGCCCCCATATTCAGCACCCCCACCTCCTCGAGGTGTTCCAGCACGGCCCTATTTCAGTGCTATGTCAGAGAGTTCTTACCACCCGCCAGCTATTCAGGGTTCTTCCAGTGGGTACTCTGGTCATCAGCGTTCCTCCATTGCCTACTTCATTGCCATTCCAGAGAGTTCATATCGCCTACTAGCTATTCAGGGTTCTTCCGGTGGGTATTCAGGCCATCAGGGTCAGACTTCAGGGCAGCGGTCCACCACTCCGAGAGGTTGATTTGAGTGAGGGGATCTTAGTCATGTGCGGTAATTTTTCCCTAGGCTTCAGGGAAAGGCAGTGCAGTAGGGTCAGCAATCCAAGATTAGAACTCCACTAGACGCACCAGCCATCCGGCTGCCTAGAGGCATAGAGCAGGTAGGTAGGGGCCATCCCAGAGGTGGAGGTCAGGCAGACAGAGGCCAGCTAGGTGGCGCTCTAGATAGATTTTATGCTTTTCCGGCTAGACCAGAAGTAGTGGCCTCGGATGCCGTGATCACATGTATTATCTCTGTCTGCAATAGGGATTCTTCAGTATTATTTGATTCGGTATCTACCTATTCGTATGTGTCAACCCTATTTTCTCATTTTCTGGGTATTCCTCGTGAGTCCTTGGGTACTCATGTCTATATGTCCACTCCTTTGGGCGATTCTATTGTTGTGGATCGGGTCTATTGGTCCTGTTTGGTTACATTCTGTGGTTATGGGACTAGAGCAGATCTTTTTTTGCTTGATATGACCGACTTTGAGGTCATCCTCGGCATAGAATGGCTATCTCCATATCACGCCATCCTTGATCCATCCTTGATTTCCATGACAAGACCGTCAGCTTAGCAATGCCAGAGTTGCCTAGATTGGAGTAGAAATGTTCGTGTGTCAGTACATTTAGTCGGGTTATATCTTTTATGAAGGCTCGACACATGGTCGAGAAGGGTTGCTTGGATTATCTATCCTATGTTCGGGATACTACCACAGAGTCTCCGACGATTGATTCAGTGCCAGTAGTCCGGGAGTTCGCCAATGTGTTTCCTTCTAACATTCCAGGCATGCCACCAGATCGTGATATGATTTCTGTATTGACTCTGCTCCAAGCACTCAGCCGATATCTATCCCACTGTACCGTATGACTCCGAAAGAATTGAAGGAGTTGAAGGAACAACTTGAGGGGTTTATAGAAAAGGGGTTCATCAGGCCGAGTGTATCACCTTGGGGTGCACCCGTATTATTTGTGAAGAAGAAAGATGGGACTATGCGGATGTGCATTGATTATCGCCAATTGAACAAAGTCACCATTAAGAACAAGTACTCGTTGCCGCGTATTGATGATTTGTTTGACCATTTGCAGGGTGCTAGGGTATTTTCTATGATTGACTTAAGATCGGGGTACCACCAGTTGAATATTCGAGACTCAAATGTTCCGAAGACCGCTTTCCGTACTAGATATGGCCATTATGAGTTTCTAGTGATGTCTTTCGATTTGACTAATGCCCTATCGACATTTATGGACTTGATGAACAGGGTGTTCAGGCCTTATATTGATTAGTTTATTATTGTCTTCTTTGATGACATTTTGATTTAGTCACGTAGCTTCGAAGAGCACGAGCAACATTTGACAGTGGTGCTTCGAACCTTGCAGGAACAGAAGCTATATGCTAAGTTCTCCAAGTGTGAGTTTTGGTTAGATTCCGTGGCATTCTTGGGGCATGTGGTATCAGGTGAGGGTATTAAGGTGGATCCCAAGAATATTGAGGCAGTTCAGAGTTAGCCTCGTCCTACTTTGGCGGCTGAGATCAGGAGCTTCTTGGGGTTAGCATATTGTTATTATCGTCGGTTCGTGGAGGGCTTATCATCTATTTCTTTACCTTTGACTAGATTGACTCAGAAGGGTGCTTAGTTTCACTAGTCCGATGATTGTGAGGGGAGCTTCCAAAAGCTCAGGAAATCATTGACCACATCACCAATCCTTGTGTTTCCTTCCGGTTCAGGGATGTATAATGTGTATTGCGACGCTTCGCGTGTTGGCTTGGGTTGTGTATTGATGCAAGAGAGGCGAGTTATCGCATATTCTTCATGTCAGCTGAAGCCCCATGAGAAGAATTATCCTGTGCACGATTTGGAGTTGGCCGCGATTTTTCATGCTCTTAAGATCTGGATACATTATATATACGGGGTGTCTTTTGAGGTTTACAGTGATCATCGCAGTTTTCAGCATTTGTTCAAGCAAAGGGATCTCTATTTGAGGTTGTGTAGATGGCTTGAGTTACTGAAGGATTATGACATCACAATTCTTATCACTCCGGCAAGGCGAATGTAGTCGTGAATGCCTTGAGCAGGAAAGCAGAGAGTATGGATAGCTTGTTATTCATTTCAGTAGAGGAGAGGCCACTAGCCTTGGACATTCAGTCCTTGACTAACAAACTTCTGAGGTTGGATATTATAGAGCCCAACCGAGTTCTTGCTTGCATAGTTTCCCAGTCCTCACTATTAGAGTAGATCAAGGCTTGATAGTTTGATGATCCACACTTGTTGGTTCTCAGGGAAACAGTATTACAGGGTAGTGCCAAGGAGGTTTCTATTGGCGAGGATGGTGTTCTACGACTTTAGGGTCGTCTAAGTATTCCAAATGTCGATGGCTTGAGGGAAAGGATTCTAGAGAAGGCACAAAATTCTCGATATTCCATTCACCCAGGTGCTACAAAGATGTATCGCGACCAGAAGCAATATTTTTTATGGTGGCAGATGAAGAAAGGCATAGTTGAGTATGTGTCTAGATGCCTAAATTGCCAGCAGGTTAAGTATGAGCCCCAGAGGCTAGGAGGCCTACTCCAACAAATGACTATACCTAAGTAGAAGTAGGAGCGCATCACTATGGACTTCGTAGTTGGGTTACCGCAAACTTAGCGGAAGTTTGATGCAATTTGATTCATTATAGACAAATTGACCAAGTAGACACACTTCATTCTTGTGATACTACGTATTCTTCGGAGAGATTGGCCCAGATTTATATTTAGGAGATAGTTCAACTGCATGGTGTGCCTATTTCCATCATTTCAGACAGAGGTCCTCAGTTTACTTCGCATTTATGGAGATCCGTACAGAGTGAGTTGGGGACCCATGTAGATCTCAACACCGCCTTTCATCCCCAGACCGACGGGTCTGTCGGAGCGGACAATGCATATATTGGAGGACATGCTCAGAGCATGTGTGATTGACTTTGGAGGGCAGTGGGATCGATTCTTGCCTTTGGCCGAGTTCTCTTACAACAACAACTACCAGTAACATCGAGATGGCTCCATTTGAGGCTTTATATGGTCGGAAATGTCGTTCTCCCATTGAGTGGTTTGAGCCCGGCGAGGTTAGGTTGCATGGTACTGATTTGGTGAAGGATGCCTTGGAAAAGGTAAAGTTGATTCAGGAGCGACTTCGCACAACACAGTCTCGACAGAAGAGTTACGCAGATTAGAAGGCGCGTGACTTATGATTTATGGTGGCGAGAAAGTTCTCTTTAAAGTCTAGTCGATGAAGGGAATCATGAGTTTTGGGAAGAAGGGAACGTTGAGCCCTAAGTTAGGCCCATTTGAGTTGTTGAGACAAGTTTGAGAGGTTCTTTATGAGCTCGCTTTGCCTCCTAACTTATCAGGATTTCATCCGGTCTTTCACGTGTCTATGCTCCGTAGGTACCACGCCGACTTGTCACACGTGTTGCACTTCAACATGATTTAGTTAGATGAGAGTCTGGGTTATGAAGAGGAGCCAGTGGAGGGGCCAACCAGTCGAGGAGGCAACATGGGAGTCCGAGTAGGACATGCAGAGCAGATACCCACACTTATTCAGCATACCGGGTATGATTCTAGACCCATTCGAGGATGAACATATGTTTAAGAGGTGGAGAATATAATGACCCGACCGGTCGTTTTGCTTTCTAGAATCCCCTTTCCCTAAATAAGATCCCTGTATGTGCTTTTACTATGTTATGACTTGTGGGGATGGTATTTTGAGATTTGGAAGGGTTCGGGTTGAAATCAGAACACTTGGTTTCTTAATTTGTCCTAAAAAGGGTAACTTTGACTTTAGTCAACATTTTGAGTAAACAACCTCAAAATCGGGATTTGACGGTTCCAATAGGTTCATAGATGAGTTCGGACTTGGGCATATGCTCGGTTTGGATTTTGGATGACCCGAGCGCATTTCGTCTCCTAATATCAAAAGTTGGTTCTTGAAGAATTTTGAAGTTCTTTAAATTTGGTTTGGAGTGGGTTTTGGTGTTATTGAGTTCCAAATGGAATTCTGAGTCTGGAAATTGTTCAGTAATGTCATTTAAGACATGCATGCAGAATTTGGTGTCAATCCGAGTAGTTTAAGTACGTTTCGGCGCATTGGGAGTAAATTGAAGAACTTGAAATTCATAAGTTTGTTTCAATTAATTTTGGGGTGCGATTCTTAGTTTTAGTGTTGTTTTGGGCATTCCGAGAGTTCAAGAGAGTATGTTTTATGATTTCAAACTTGTTGGTATGTATGGGCGTGGCCCCAGGGGCCCCGAGTGTCAATCGGACGAGGCTCAGACCAAGTTGGAAATTTAGAGCAACAACTGAAGCTTCCCAGTTCTGTCATAATCGCACCTGCGCTTGGCCAGCCGCAAGTGTGAGCTTGCAGGTGCGAGCCACTAGCCGCATAAGCGGAACAGTTAGGGCCCAGTAACTGCAGGTGCGGGAGTTTTGGCGCACCTGCATAAGCGTAGGTGTGAGGGCCGTGGTTGCAGATGGGCTCGCAAAAGCGGCCCATTTTTTCCGCAGATGTGGGGCCTGGCCAGTTGAGAGAAAGGCGCACCTATGAGGAATTTTCCACAGGTGCGGGACCGCAGATGCATCCAAAGCACCGCAGGTGCAAAAATCGCTAGGCAGAAGGGTTCATTTAATACGAGGCTTAGACCATTTCTAACATATTTTCTCTCACTCTTTGGTTAATCACTTTAATAGTTGGGATATGTTTTGTTGAGCATATATTGATTAATTTATATAATATTTGTCTAGTTTCGAGTCATTTGGCACCAAATTTGGAGGTTTGAGAACATTTTTGAATCGGGAAGTACGCTTTGAGACGAGGTAAGTCTCCTTTCTAACCTTGTAAGAAGGAAATTTCCCCATAGGCGAATTAACTAGTATATGTGTCTATTTGTGGGGGGATAAGTACTTACGAAATTACGTGAGTCCGTGCGTAGCTACTAATTATGCTAAATTCCGGGTAGTCTAGGATCCATATCATGTTATACTTGAAATGATTACGCCCTTACTTGTTCATCAGATTGCTTAAATCATAATTTCAAAAATTGTAAAAGAATTTCAAAGAGATAAGTTTCACTTATTTGAGGTTGTGAATAGAACATTTGAGTATTATTGGAAAACTTGTGTTTCTTTAAAGTGTTTTCTATTTGTGGAGTGGGACGAACGCCTCGGTAGTAAATAGATGCATCTATAATTCGCGCCTTTTGACCCACGACAGTGCACAATTTAAATAACATTATGTTGGTTTGGGTCGTACGACCTCGGCATTATTTGCGTGTGATAACTCTTGGGATTGTTTTTCATAACTGATATTACTCCAATGTTTTATGAAAGATAAATTTGGGATTAACAATTGTCAAAAAGGATATTTATCATCTTTTGTTGTTGAATACTAGTATATTTCTTGTAATCTATGCTTAGTTATAATTTTGACTTATTATCATTAGCCTTAGTAAGTGTCAAGTCAACCCCTCGTCACTACTTTTTCGATGTTAGACTGGATACTTACTGGGTACATATTGTTTTATGTACTCACGCTAGACTTTTGCACTTAACTAAGCAGGATCTGAGGAAAGTGCATCTGGATATCCGTCTGGCACGCATACTTGATCTTGGTTTGAGATTTCACGGTGAGCTGCCCTTCCGAGCCGTCCAGCACCATGCCGGCTCTGTCTATTCTATTTCAGACAGTAGGGTAGACATCTTTTGTATATTCTACTAGTTGCCCACATACGCGTGACACTGGCTATGGTTATAAATATTTCTAGTTGCTTTCATTTATTAACTTAAAACAGTTTCTCGTTAAATCTTCTAAATTAAGGAAAATTACTACATGGAACACTCGTTAAAATAGAAATTCATTAAGTTATTCATTGTTGTCTTTTCTAGAAAAGGTGCTGGACGCCATTACAACCTGCTATAGAATTGGGTCGTGACATATTTGAACTCCATTTCCTAGCGTAACTAATTGAAAATTTATTTATTTGTCATGACCATGTCTAGTAGAGTCTTGCAGATTAGTACAGAGAAATCTGTACTTATCTTTGAGAGGCTACATGGTTGTTTGGAGCACTTCCCTTCTTGATTCCTCGTCATGCGATTTTATTTCAATTTAGGATTATGCCTTCATTTCCTTCCTACTTATTCTTGTACAATGTTGATTGCTCGTATCAATTGGGCATCAAGGAGTTGTAGTGGTACTGTAGACGTGGTGTAGGATGTTTCTTCCTGTGTATTTGAGCGAGCTATTATCGTCGTCTTATGGAAGGGTGTTCAGTTGTTTCAGCCCAGTGTCAGTGTTGCCTAGAATTTTGAGACTATGTACATCGTGTTATGATGCTCATGCGTTGTTATCGCGTAGAATTGGTGTAAATGGTAGAGTGCTTGCTGATGTGTCAGGGCCGTGAATGGTAGAATGTAAATCAAAAAGAGGATTTCTCAATGCATGGTTTAGAGGTTCGACATTTTCCTTTAGATGAGAAAAAGCAATTGGACTATGGATGATTCAGGCCTCGGTTGACGGAGTAGCGAGGTTGGATATTTTTGAACTTGGTGGAAATACTCATTTGTGATGTGGGTTCATCGTCCTTGTTTGAACGCATTAAGGCTCGCCGATGTTATGGTCTTCTTTGATCTGGCTCCTGGACAGGGTGTTGTGAAATGGTGCCTGAGAAGCGGTTCTTAGAGATGGCGGTGTATGTTGGATTCCGAGTCTAACTGGTGTAGGAGGCTTAGAGTTGGTAGAAATTTATTAGTTCAGGTGCTACAGAGATGGATTTTGATTTGAGGCAGTATTTGGGTAGTGAAGGATAAGGAAAGACATAGTTGGAAGTGTCTCGCGGTGGTTGAATTTCTACAGGGCCAAGTATGAACAACAGAGGCCGATGAGTTGCTTAAGGAGATGGGTTTATCGAAGTGGGAGTGGCATATTAGCGTATGGATTCCATGGTAGTATATCAACATACTTTCAAAAAATTTAGAGTGTTTTGGGGACTATAGTGGACAATGACTAAGTCTATAAATTTCATTTGGGATGGTGGCTACTGTACTGAGTAAGGTTTAATATGATAGAAAAGTGTTTGCTTGGAATGAAGAGGGGTGTAAATGCTTGATTATCGTTATGGGATGCGACGTGACTTCAAGTTTAGAATGTATTGTCAGACTTTCAGGTGATGTCAATGAGGAATGAACATACATTAATAGCTGGTGGATGAGAATGGGATCAGGAGGGTTTGCTCATTTTCTGGTAGTTGTAACCAGGGAAATGTCGTTGGAAGATGTCGAAATGGAATTCCACAGGTGCGCTATCTCCTGTGAGCAGGTTAGCTGTTGCATGGTTCTTGATGAAGTTTCTACGGAGAGTTCTACTTTCTATACATCGGGAGGCAAATACTGGGATGTGAGCTTAGATTGCTTGAAGAAGATGGTGCAACTGTCAGGAGGTCGAATGTGCAATTGTGCTTGATAATTCGGAATGGTTTATGAAAAGTTTAACATGGGATTGCAAGAATCTTGTTGGTTGACGATGCAAGATCATGGTAATCGAGAAGGAGGAGTTATTGTGGGTTCTATATTTATGTGTTTGTAGCTTAAATCTAAGTGAGGACGCCCACCATCGATGATTGGATCGCATTGGTGTGTGCTTATACGTTTATGGTTATGGGTTCCTTGGTGGATTATTTATTACTTAGAAAAGAAATCATCAGGTGTAATTCGAGAAAAGAACTTGATAAATGTGTGCTTTATTTTGCCTTATCACTTCATGTGCAGGTTTTGGGATGACTCAAAGTTTATGCTTCTTCTGGATGTGATGTACAAGGAAAAAAATTTATCTGGTTGCTTCTTTGAGAGAGTGTTCATGTGATAACAGAGTATTGGAGTTAGTTATACTCGAGATCAAGTCAGAGTGGGTGACTCTCAACAATGGTTCTAGTAGGTTCAAGAATTAAAGTGAAGTGTCTAAGGATTTTGGGTCCGTTGTATGGTTAAGGATCGAGTTTTTGCAGTGGATTATGAAAGGGACATAAAGTGTTTCTATGTTAGCACCGGGGGTCTGTGGTTCGATATTAGAGATATGGAAGAAAACAACTTCGGATTCGTAAAGGATCTTTCAGAAAGGGTGTACCGGTTGAAATGCTATTTTGCGCATAAGGAGTTTATGAGATGGTTCATGGGTATTGAGATGATGTGGTCTCTTGAATTAGATCACTTGGGATGAGTGTTGTTTGGTTTCTTTATGTTTTGAATAGAGCTATTGTTATGTATAAGGCAAGTCAAGAGTAAATTGGAAGAAATGACGTCGATTATTAATGTTTCGAATCAGCATGCTGGTGGAAATGATCAGTTCCTTCGGCGTGTTAAGTTATACAGGTTGTTTGTGGTTGTACGTACGGTCTTGACAACCACAATAATTTGCTTGATTTGGGAGGTATTCGATCCTATGGCCTTGTTGTGTAAGTTGAACCCAGAAGAGTTATAACGACCATGACTTGAGGTTTGTACTTTCTGTGGTTGTGGGAATTTTGTTACGTGTTGCAGTGATTCTTCTGAAATGAGTTAAGTGAAAGGTTTTTAGCTAATGAAGTGTTTATCCTACTATTAGTTTAGGGGTTATGATGAATTCTTGGATTCTCGCGTAGCAGCACGTTAGGTGTAGTGAGCGGTATGCAAATTGGAAGTTGAGGATCAAGGTTATGGTTGGCTGTTGATAAGAATGTCACGGATTCGGATGAGCAGGGAGGATTTCAGATGTCAAGAGTATGTCGGTTCCATCTTAGTTTCATCTGAGAATAATGTCCTGTGTGATAGGCATTGTGTATTGATTTGTGGATTCTTGAATCGCTTTAATGAATTTTGTATGGTTGTAGGTATGGATGTGCAGGCTTTGCTACCTGGTGCGGAAGGTCGTGGGAGTATAATCCACGGGAAGATCCTATGAGTGTGACATGGTAGTCACTTGATTTTTAAGGATTGAATACAAGTATGGAGATTCTGTGTTACACCCCATGTTTTCATACGTGGAAGTACGCCATAAATAAATTGATGGAAGCTCGGAAAATTAGATGTCACATCCCCCATTTCGTACGTTTCGTTGAAAGTTAATCGACGTAAGTTTGGGAATGAGATTATAAGTATTATGATATTTCAAGCAAGTGATAAGTAAATTCGTGAAGGTGAGAGGGTAAGCAAATCGATGAAAATGAATTTCGCTGAAGTTTAGCAGTTTGAGATAAAATACGGTCCGGATGATAAATACCCGGTATTTATGGACTAGTGTCATACAAGGTATCACATGACCATAATAATAAGGTGCATGAATTGTGTTAAAAGTGAGTATTATTCTAAGTAATTTCGGATAAATCTTAAGTATGTGGGTAGTTGGTTAATTATTGGTTAGTGGGACATACTAAACACTAAATCCTTCTACGTGTAAAGACTTAAAGAAATGGGCATTTCGGCTTCTTTGGACACTAGATATTCAAGTAGTAATCTGATAATGATTTCTTCTTGAAAAGGACACAAAACAAAGAAGAATTCATAACATCTACAAGAATTCTAATGTTAGCAACCAAAATTCTAACGAGATTTCTTAGCACCTTAGCAGCGTGAGATTTTGCGATTCTAAGGGAGTATGGTGCAACCTTTTCCAAGAATATCATACGGATTTTTCCGTACTCCATCTATGTTAAGGCTAAGCTCTTCCTTCATTTTGCACGATCTCGTAATTACATAAGTTTGATAACAAGGTGTGAGCACGTGATTTTTAACCCACCATATACTCCTACAAAATTCAATAAAATAAATTAATTTTATAAATTTTGTTGAATTTTAGTGTTATTTGTGAATTGTTTTGCATTGCATAATCACAATTCGCCTCTTAAGATTATTAAATAATTTAAAGTTGCATAATTAAGTGAATCATTATCATCAAGGAATTACGAATTGATAATTAATTGAATTGATTAATAACAAAATACGATCATTTGACATAAGGTAGATTTAATGGTTAATTTCTTAATTCAAGTGTGAAAATTTATTCATGATATGAGTGTTAAATTAATTATTTTACTCTTGATTAATTTATCAATTAATAATTAGACAAAACTAAGTTAGAATTAATCACTACATTTTGTTATTGGGTTTTAGTTTAATTACATTTATTGAGTTAATTCAACATAGGCTCAAAATCTGACCTTGGCTAACTTGCCCAGGCCCAAAAAAATAACTCAGCTGCCCAACCCAATAGCCCCCTTACCCGGCCTGCCCCTACACTACCCAAACGACCCCGTTTCACCCTAGAAGTTATCCCAGCCGTTGATCAAAACAAATCAAATGGTTGGGAACTCCCAACCTTAAACTACATATATGTCCAAACAACCCCCTACCCTCATTTCATCCAAAGTCCAACCCCCTCAAAACCCTAGCCGCCGCCCCATCCCTCCATGTCTCTCTCTTCTGTCTCAAGAAACCCTAGCCGCCCTAGGTTTCCGCCGCCTAGAAATAGCCTACCGACGGCAGACCACCACCAAATGACCCCAAATCTTCACCAAATAATCTCCTTGCCATCCTCAACCACCTCCCACCATTTGTTTCTTCAAAAAATCATCCAAAAATCCCCAATTTCAGATCTAAGAATCTGAAACCCTAGTTCCCTATTACAAGACGAATCAAGAACATTATTTGACTTATACCTACCTGAGTCAATATATCTTAATGAGAGATATTGATTCATGTGGGTTTGATCCATTTTCAAACCCCACCGGAATCTGTCAACACCTCGCGGGTATCCCTCCCTCCCTTTTTTTTTCACTGACATTTCTTCGTTTTATGAAAAATGAAATTGTATGCATCACTGTTTTGATACATGTGTTTATGTTGTACTATTCTCATCTAGTATTTGTTTGTTCTTGATTTAGTTTAGATCTTTAAATGCATGAGTTGATTATATAATAGCCATTTTAGATTTATGTTATCTTAGCCGATTAGTTTGAGATTGGTTTTGTTGAATATCTTCTTTTCTTGGCCTGTTTAGTTCTAAATATGCATGCGTACCTAATCTATGCCTTATTGTCTAAGTTGTTCACTGGTCGGAGATTCTTATGTTTTCCCGGACTGTTTTCCCCCTCTTTCCTCATTTTTTCTCAACTATTTAGCCTTCTGTTTTAATGATAGATTACTAATTTAGTTTAGGAGTTCATGAACTTATTTGTTTAAATAACATGTTGTTGGTTTAATTGAATTGTTAGCTTTTCTTGTTGAATAGGCGTGCCTATACTAATTATACTTTCTGTCTTTTTTGTTTTCTTTTGGTTTCAACTTTAGTTTCAATCGATTATTAATCGATCAAGTAATAGTTTAATTAGGTAATGAAGAGACAATTATACGCGACTAATTAAGTGTACATTTGAACTAAGTAATAATACAATTGACCTAAGTCTAAGAAGTTCAACCTAATTAATCTAAAGTAATTAATTAACCTGAAACTAATCAACCAATTAGGCTAAAACTCAGTTCTAAAACAATGTTTGGTCAGGGTTTAACCTAGACTTATCAAGACTAATTTAGTTAGCAATAATTTCCTATAATCACTTGTTTAATATTTTAACCTAGTCTAATAGTCTCTTAAGTAGTTAACTAAATCCTAAAAGTTGTCTAAGATAGTTAGTTCAGAATTAATTAACTAAAACAAATTAGTTAACCTACGCTTAATAGTTAGTCAAGTTTATGATTTTAGTTAATCGAGTTGAATTAACCAAATTGAATCAGTTAACTTAGGTTAAGGAGTTAACTTGATTGACTTGCATTAATTAATAAGCTAAACCTAGTTGATTAATAGGAACTTAATCAATTAACCTTTAACTAGTTTGACTCAACCATAAGTAAGAACAACTAATAGTTGACTAAAGAACATAACTAGAGTTAGGTAACTATAGTTAAATAATAACCCAAATGAGTTTAACCTTGATTACCCAATGATAAATCCAGGGACTCCAAGGGGTACATTAGGTAACTCAGTTTAGGAAATTAGATTTTTAAGGTTAAAAGGGTCTTTTAATAGATAGGAAAGTTCTAGAATAGGGGCAGCTGTCCCAAAGATAAGGTTTACAGCTGCCCTATGTACTATTTAATACTATTTTTCACCTTTTGGATAGGGAATATTCCAAAGAATATCCCATTCCCAAATATCCTATAAATAGACTTTCTTTTTACATATTCTGGACACACTTTTTTGAACCTTGGGACTTGCTGATAAGATAGATACATAAATTTCATATACACACACACAGTAGAAATCCTATACTGAAAGAACACTCGATTAGGTATAGAAATATCTGGAAAAAAAAAATCTGGTTTTCCACAGTCTTGGTATTCTTGAACTTGGGTGTTAGCTGACTGGTTTTTCTGGGTTTTAAAATTTTATCCGTTTGAAATGTGCTTTATGGCCGCTCTTGCTTCAATTTCTGGTTTCTCAAGCTCTCCCTTTCTGGTTTCTCTACTGCTGGTCTTGTTGCCTGTTGGTTGCTGTGTTGATCTCCAGTTTTCAGCATCTGAACTTTATTTGGTCAAGTCCATTTTTCTATTTTACTCTTAAAAGGTATGTATTAACTCATCTGCTCTTAATGAAATGTTGAACTGGAATCTTCTTCTTCTTCTCCCTGCTTGAACTAGTTGTTCTTGATGAATGAGGTTATTTCTTTTGCTTTATGTAAATGTGACTGTATAGATATTTATTAGCATGTTAATGAACCTGTGAGTGTGATGAATACTGTTTTTTTGCTGTTGGTATTTCTTTGCTGGAATATTATGTATATTTCAGGCTAAAGGTATATAAATGTAGTTGATAATCATAGTTCTACCTCCCTAAAAAGCTGAACTATGGTGTAGAACTTGACTTTCTCTATGGTCAGGTTTTCTCTATTAAATGTGCAAAAAATATGCTTTCAATTGAGTCTCTTTGGTCAATAAAGATATTCAACAAGAAAGTCTCTAGGTAGGTTAGTATTAGCACTAGGGTAGATGAGTTTGACCTTTCAATGGTCAAATTCACTTCACAATAGTGCGTAAACAGGAGCATGTCCCTGAAGTTACCTCTGCTAGGGCATAAAATAAGTAGTCGAAAGGCCTCCTAGAGTAAGGAATCTTAATCTCTTAAAATGATCAGATTCTGTCTCTACAAAAGCCTAAAAAGTCAAAATTCTAGTATAATTGTTAAGAGGAACAAATATGAGATCTATGGAGCTGACCCTTTCTATGGCCAGATTCAGTCAAAAAAAGGTTTGAATATGCTTCGTTCTTCTAAGAGCGTCATTAAGGTTTGAATCTAAACTCCTTCATGATTGGATTCACCTTTTGACAATACTCAAAGGCATATCCTCAACACTGTCCAAATAGTAAAGTGTTGGACGTATAATCTTAGATTAATAATAAAAAAGGTACTCTTATTTGTTGTTCTTTGTCCATTGAAGACACTTAGTAAGCAGGTCTCCATATGGCTTTAGATTTAGGTTAATTTTGGCATTACGGGATTAACATATGACACATTCATGGTCAGGTTTAGACCAAGAGAATGCATAAATAATTCTGTTTTATTAGTGTAGCTTAGCATATCATTATCAGGTTTAACTTGACCTCCTTTCATGGTCCTGTTTGGTCTGGTGGGTGCTCCACACTTAATTAGTTTGTGTGTTCTATAAATTACAAGAAGAGGGATGCAAATGTACATTACGAAGAATCCAGATGTGGAGCGGCTATTTAGGATTTCCATTTTTAGTTTTCTTTGGATATTCATAAAAAATGTATTTATACCGAAGCTGTATTTTCACTTCAGAAAAAACTGTAATTCATTCATTTATGCACTTTGGAATCTTGTAATTTAAGGGACTGGACTGTATATTCATTTTTATCCTTTCAACTAATAGTGTTCAAACTAAATTTTAAGGATATTTTCTGGAACTTCGAATCTGTGTTGCTCTAAAAAGTAGATCATGGATAAAAATAGGTGTTTAATCGAAAAAAAGGAGTTGGTATTCAAACCAGTCTTCATGAAGCCTTTCGTAAACATTTATTGATTTTCAGAAGTGGTTATTTCAAAATTCAGTTGTTT